>SNQJ01S0096057.1:46830-57710 GCA_010110895.2 Picea sitchensis
GATTTCCCGAGATAGTCGCCGGGAGATCAACAGAGTGTCCTGTGGGTGACAGAAAGTCCCGATACGGGATTGGAGGGGCATCAGAGCTCTTCGGGCCAAGGTTTGTGAAGGTCCTGGCGAGGCGACCGTGCCGCCGAGGGCAGGTTTGCGTCAAGTCTCCATTCTAGTAAGCTTGTTTTCCGCTGCATTTTATAGTTTCAACTTATTTCCTTATTCAATAGAAACTAGTTTTATTGTATATCTTTTATTCTGTGTTAAGCATATTTTGATAATAATCTGTATTCATTTCATTCTGCTCATAAAATCCTGATCATAAGGGAATGTATTGTATGGAAAGGTATCTAGATAAGAGTCTAGTGCAAGTAGCAGTAGGGGCTTCTAGTTTAGAGGGAGCAACTACAACAACATATGAGATGATTGATCCAGATTTATGAGTAGAACAAAATGAAAACACAGATTTATAATATTAAAACAAAGACATAGTGAATAATAACAAAGATACAATAAAACTTGACTTCTATTAAATAAGAAATATGTTGAAACTATAAAATGCATACTGAAAACCAGCTTGCTATAATGGTGGAAACTTATCTCTAAGAAGAGATGTGATGGTTATGCTCATTCACAAGAACATGATTATAATGAGGCTATGAATTCCCTTTGACCATAAGCATGAATTATAAAACTCTGGACATCCAAAAACCTAACCGTAGGAGATGAAACGCCAAAAGTCATGTGGGCCATGTTGGGGTAAATTAGTATATCAACTTCTCAGGGTCGTAACGTTTGCATACGATCTCTGGTTTGTGAGAAATATAGCTTGTTGGAAAGGTATTGACGATGAGCTTCATTTAGGGGGATCAATAAAATCTTTTTTATATCATTGAGGTGCTCGATTGTGAAAAAACGTCATTTATGCTCTCAAAATGGCCCCAAAAGTTTAGGACCTGAAAAAATGATAAAAATAGTAAGTTTCCAAAAAAAAAAATTGATCTAGTTGGAATAGGTGGGTGGCAACCGATATCCTCCTGGATTAATCCTACCCTCTTAGGAAGAAATGTTCTCCATTGCATTGATTTCCCCCATTAGATGAAAAACATTTTGCTAAATTTTTCCCTAGGTGAGCCACTTGCCTTGGTGTAGGATTCACCCTACTTTGACAACCTAATAAAGCTGGATCCTCTGTTGGTGAGAGCCCTTTACCTGTGTGTCCATGATATGATCAGTGGATGCATGTTCCATGCAGTCAGGGTTGAGATCTGTTGGTGTCAATTGTTCTTCTATCTCTAAGGTGTCCAATAATGGTGGAAAATAAAGTCGAAGGAGGTCCACATTGAACACTGGGTGCAAGCCAAGGAAGGGGGAATGTTGAGCTCAAAAGAATTGTCACCCATGGCCTTGGTGATGGTGTAAGTTCCATAACAGATTGGACGAATCTTCCGATGAGGCCTTGTAAGGCATTCTTTCTGTAAGTGAAACCAAAATTTGTCTCCCACTTGAAACTGGTGTGGCACCCGATGTTGATCATGACACTGCTTGTACTTGGCATTGGACTTTTGTAAAATATCCTGAACCTATTGGCGGATGTGCTGGATCTACTCAATGAATTAGGTGGCTTTGTCATATTTTGTTGGATCATGTGATAAATCTTCTTGGGTGGCCGCAAGGGGTAGTGCAACATCCATGGGACCCAATGGTTGAAATCCCAACCCCACTTAACAAGGGTTTTGGTCAGTTGAGCTATGAATGGCTCTATTGTAGCTATGCTAAAAATAGGGAAGACTCTCATCCCATGTGTGACGATTGTTGAAATTGCACATGTGCATGAAGTGCACTCTCATCTGATTGAGGACCTTGGTTTGGCCATTCGTCTAGGGGTGGAAGATATGGATTTGGTGAACTTGGTGTTCAACAATGACTAGAGGCTTGACCTAAAGGTGTTGAGGAACCAGATGTATCGATCAGAGATAATGGTTTGTGGGATCCCAAAGTGTACCCACAATCATTCAAAGAAGAGATTCACAGTGGCCTCTGTTGTGATGCTCTTCTTGCAGGTGGCCATAAATTCCATCTTGGAAAAGCGCTCCACAACCACAAAAACACAGTCATTTCCCCTCTTAGTGGACGAAAGGCCCGACATGTAGTCCATTGAGATGGATTCCCAGGGCATGTTAAGAGTAGGCAAAAGAGTGTACATGCCTTGTTTGTTAGTGGGCAGTTTGACAATAGCGCAGGTAGTCTAGGACCAAATATACTTGCTGACATCCTGTCGAAGTTTCGGCCAATAGAAATGTTGTTGAAACACTGTCACTATATTTTCCACATCGAAGTGTCTGGCCACCCAACTGTAGTGGGCTTCCCAAATCATCTTCACTCGCTCACTTGATGGAATGTCGAGATGGCCCATATGGAACAACAACCCGTCCTGAAGATGGAAATTAGTGGCAACTGTGCTTGCGCCCAACATCTAGTAGGTTTTGGCGAAGTTAGGATCTATCTCATAGAGGTGGAGCCATCTAGAGGTCTCGTGGTTGTAAGAGTTTAGAATCGTGGTGAGTGTCGCGACTGGAGGTGAGATGAGAAAATCAACGACTCGGTTGGTACTTCATGTTTTATACTTGATGTTGAGGTGGAAATGTTGTAAATATGTCAACCATTTTTTATGGCGGTCATTCTGCAATTTACCTTGTGTTTGCATGAACTGTGACAACTTATGATCAATGTGGATGAATGTCTCCTTCCAGAGAATGTAATGTCTCCACTAGAGGTAGGCTTGCAAATTGGAGTACATTTATTTGTCATAATTGGGGTACTTACATATGACATTTGATAGTGTCTCACTATGATAGGCCACGGGGTGGTGTTGGCATAGGGGCAGACCTAGGGTTCAACACTTCAACAACGCACCAACAAAACCCTAACTACTGACCCTTTCGACAACACCTGTGAAGCAGACGCAGTATCACCCGAGGTAGAGGCAGGGGGGGTTGTAGGAATCAGGTGTCAAAACCTAGCTGGGACACAGATATGTGATTACAACACTTAACAGATCATTTAGCCAACACCATGCATTAGTTCATAAATCCATTCACATCGCAGATTAACCCATAGATATAGAAGATTGCAGTAGTCACTAAGATCAAGTACTTTTCATCACTTAGCATATAGTTAATTGATCAGATATAGCATTCATTTATCACTAATAGAGCACTAAGAATCCATATATCTATCTAACATACATAAAGACCAATATACTAACAGATAAACAACATAAATAATATCAACAACATCATTCAAAGCACGTCAACACAGGATATATGTGGTTCACCCCAGTGTGGGGCTACATCCACCAAATTCTTATTCTTCTTTATTATCCTTCAAGCTTCTGATATTCCTCTGCTCCTGTGCACAAAGCCACATAGCCAACCCCTCCAAGGGACAGGCGATTTGCACGCACCTTGCCAAGTCCTCCTTCCTCGAATTCGGTCAGGGCACAAAGCCTTACACAATCTGTGCACAAAGTCTCTTACAATCACTTGAACTTAGCTCTGCAAGTCTTAACATACTCTAGTCATGCACTAGACCCATGACCTCTAATGATCTCTACTTACATCACCTAGATACTTATTTATCCATTACAAAAAGGCCTAAACATGGGTAAACCCATGGGCCAACATCCCATACCTATTACATAAACCCTAACAGCCCAAAAAGCTCGTAAAAATGGGAGAGATCCTGCGATATCCGCTTCGCCTGGGTGCTTCATCTTCGACCAGCACGTCAAAGTCCAAAAATGAAAAAACATGAACAACATTTCCTCAAAACTTGGTCGAGGGCCAACAGGCCCCCAACACTCACTTGTGACTCATCCCGAGTCACTCTGATCTGGGCAACTCTGCTTTGAAAGCCTCGAGCTGCCTCGACTTGTTGCTTTGCTAGAGCCTCCTGCTCGATGAAATTCTGAAGTAATTTCTTGGTGACAAACCCTTCCAAGCATTGTTCCACTGTTACGACCATCTATTCCAGCTGTGAGCCTTGTCCCTTGATCTCTTCGAAAAGTGTGCAGGCTTCGTCCTGCACTGACTGGAGTCTCTATGTCACTTCCATAACCTTTCTCTGGATGGAAGTAACCTACTTCTAGACTGCGAACTGCTCCTATGACCTCTTCATCTTCTCAAATGTAGTCAACTGTTTCATCTGTTCTTGTATGGTGGGCGCCTGCTTCTTTTCCTCCTGGAGTTTTTCTTCCAATTTCCTCAGCTCTAGATCTTCTGCAAGGCACTCATAAGTCTTCGCACTTTGATAACTCAATTGTTTAAATTCTGAGGCTAATGCCCTGATTAATTCTACTGGGCTCGTGACAACTTCTTCCCTCTGATCCCACACTTCTTGTGGAGTGTTCGACACTACTTAAAGTTCTAATTTTTCTACTCTTGCTTGAAGCTGCTGAATGGCTTGAGCCAACTTCCCACTTGCATTGTAGTTGAATCTGGTTCCTCTTGTGCCAAGCCTGAAACAGAGTAGAGTGCTCTAGTCACTGCCTCCTTGACCACAGTCTTCTCTGCAAGTAGCTGGTCTTTTTATTCCTGCATCTTTTCTTTGTTCTCCTTGAACATCGCCCTAATTTCACTTTTCTCCCCTTGCGCAAATTAAATTTGCTCTAAGGCCTCCTCCTTTTCTTGCTTCATGGATTCTGTAGCCTGTTATTTTTCTTCTTGGTATCAACAAAGTCAAACCTCTGTCACATTTTTTAACCTTTGCAACTAGGTGGGATCATCCCCCAATTCTACATTTTCTGCTGAGGATGGCATAGTAGGCACTGCACGGCTCGAATGGATAGCTTGTTGGATGTCTCTGAGCTCTTTCTCTATTATGTCGTACATCGACTCCTGCTTTTCCCCATGTTTATGCAAGATGTCTTCTGAAGCATATTCTACAACTGTGATGATGAGATCAATGTCATCAACTGTGAGCACATTCTTCGACTGAGGCTTGTTGGCACGAGCCTTCTTCCTTGCCGAAGGTTTCTCAGGGTAAACCTTCCTCTTCTGTGATGCTTCTGTTGTGGTGAGGGGATCCTTCGGTGGTGTAGCTTTGCATTTGTCCTGCTTTTCTCCTTCTTCCCCTCCTTCCTCTTGGTTCACTTCATCTCCTCCTCCTCCTACAGGTGAGTCAGGCGCAGTTTCCTATGATGTGATGTCCTTCTCATCACTTTCTATGTCTTGGACTTCGTCCTTTTTGTTCTTTTTCTTGGCACTTCTTTGTCCATCATGTTTGACCCAGGTGACTAATGGGATTCCGATGATATCGGGGTCAGAGAGTTTGGCATCCTCCACTGGTACAAGGAATTCTACTAGTCATTCCTTAGTGATATCTTCCATGTCTTCCTCAGTCAACTTATAATAAGACTATATCTCCTCCTTACTTAAATCCCCGCGCGCGGTGATGTAGATGAAATGTCAGTCTGCGCGGAACTTCACTAGTGGCTTGTATCAAGGGAGTGTATTTGGGGTCATCTCTGTAAAGGATTCAATGGTGTGCATCAACTATAAGTAATAAGTATGGAAGACAACATTCGCCTACCACTTCTTCGCCATATCATTCGTATACCACAAGGTAGCGAACCTCACGGCCAATGGTTCTGATTGCTCGACTTCAGGGAATGTTGCTCCTTCCGACATATGCCGAGCAACAAATGTAATGAGCACTAGTAACCAGCTGAGGTGGAATTCATATCCTTGGTCCTGCGCTTCGCGAAAGTCCTTCTCCAACTCGTTGACGAGGTAACTCGCCCAGTTCATTTGCATTCCTTCGACACACTTCCTTGTGAGGTTGACTATGAACCCTGTGACTTGTGTCGACCGGTTCTTTCTGACGAGCTTGCCAGTGATTAGCTAACAAGATAGGCGCATTGTGCCATCCTAGATGGAGGCTACCTTGTAGCCCAACTTTCCCTTCTCTACATCGTCGGAGGCTTCCTTTATTCATTGTGCTAGGGAGCGATTTGATGTCTTCACTGGGTAGAAATGGTGAGGGTCTGGTCCCTGCATGCTTAGTCCAATGATCAAGTGGATCATTTTCAGATCGATAGTGATGCGTCTATTAAGACACATATAGCCTCCATGGTAGCACGACAGGAAGAGTTTAATGCAAGCATTAACCTCCTAATGTCGACCAAAGTGGTGGATCTTCATTATGTTCAAGATCATGGAGCACGTGATCTGTTTAATCCACGACTGGGGAACTATCTTGGGCTTCTTCCCAGTCGTCTTCATCATGCCTCAAAAATGTCACATTTATATCCTCTTTTTCCTTCACTATTCCTTACATTTCATCGTCCCATTAACCTTCCATCATACCATTTCCATAATGATACTTGGGTTTCTCCTTATTATTTTCCATTGTATTCATTTTAGTATTATAAGTGAATTTGTGATTAAATATTAGAAAAATAGCATATTTTCATTACATATCAAGGTTGGATGAGTTTGATGATGTGTGTAGGCATATGTGAAGATTTCAACAAAGTCAAATATTACCACCTAGCCTCAAATTCGAATTTCATCTTCAAGCTTTGAAGATTTAAAGAATATTTGGGACAATCATTCAAGCATATTCAAAGGAGAATATCATGGAAGATTTGGATGGCATATCCTATCTAAGATATGTGAGAGATGTGTGGAGGATTTGAAGGGATCATGTCTTCTAATAATGGGAAAATAGTTGAGAATGGTTGAGAGAATAGTGGATATGTAATTATGACACTCTTCAAGACTCTCATGTATATAAGAGAGTGTTCTCTCTTCATGAGGATCATCATATCATTCATAATTGGGAGATTAGCTTGAGTTAGAGATCATGTAATTCATAATTTGGTCTTGTAATTAGGAGAAGGGGATTCTTATCTTTGTTATTCTTTCATGCTTTGTCATTTGACTCTTGTAATATAATTTAAGATTGATATATTGTGTGAGCTCACATATGTCTTTTGTCATTCAACTCTTCACATGTTGTATTGCTTTCCTAGATTAATTTCCTGCTTTCCTAGTTAGTCTTTCAATGTTTTCCTAGATTAATTTCATTTCAGCAATTTAGATTAGATTAGTTCTATTTCAATCCTGCATATATATTGTGTGTGCTACGTAAGCCTATGAACCTCATATTGACAAATTAAATAGTTGGAAAAATACTACAATGGAATTAAACGACAATATTTCTGCCTAACATTTTGGCGCCGTTGCCGGGGAAGCACGATGGATTGAGGTTTATTTTGAATTTTCACGCAAGTGTGATTAGTCATGCTCGTAACTCTAAGATGACATATGGGTAAGGGCATGTAGGGAGTGTTCCAATTTTTGCAATTTCAATTGTAGAAATTTTAATCTCTGCAATTTCAATATTTTTTTGCAACTGTGAAGAGGTTTTCATGTATTTCAGCAAGTATGGTTTTCATTTTTTTATTTTTGAATTGGGTGCTGTAAGAACCCTTTTTTGTAATATGATTTAACTATGAGCGCAGCTTGGAACAACTAGCTTAGATCCTTGCGAAAGTTGGGATATCCTCTTCTCACGAAGAGGAGATATTGACAACAACCACGAGATTAAATACTCCTCCAAAAACGAACGAGGAATCAACACCTGATGGAATTGAAGGGGACAATGAGGAGATGCAACAAGATCTGAGTGAGGAAAATCGTGCCTACGAAAGCATTATCGAGCAATGGTTCCAGGTAAGTACTCATTTAGATAAATTTCATTTTTATTTTTATTTAGTTAGTTTGTTGTTACAGCAACAAAATTTGTTTATTCTTGTAAAAACCTATTTTTCATTCGAAAAGTTGCACATGAATATATTTTTGTTACTGTTGCGTGCTTGGCTCCATTGGAAGTTTGACTACACGTAACTAAATATTTAAGTCTCAATTAAGTATAGAATAGGTAGGCTAACTAATAAAACAACATTTTTGCTCTATTTTTTTTTAATAAGTATGCTCTCCTTCGCGCTTCGTGCGATCGCGAGGATCAGAAAATAGGGATGATTTTGAATGAATGTTTTTGCATCCATCCTTTGACCTACAAATAAACAAAATAAACAATTTTTTTTTTAAACGAATAAAACACAGTGAAAATTTTACATGTTACAACGCAAATTTTCACTGTTACAACATGTTGATATAGAAAAAAAAATTCATGCTATTACAACATGCTGATACAGTGAAAATTGTACATGTTGTTTCAACATGCTGGTACAACAACATTTTACATGTTACTGCGAAATTTTTCGTGCTGATACAATGAATTTTGTATGCTGAAACAGTGACGCTTTTTGCTATAACAATGATTAAACAGTGTCATGCTTGCGCTCTTCTCATTTTTAACTTCCAATCTAGTCCATTTTATTTTTGATGCCATCCTTTCATCGGCCTGAACCTTTCACATTCAAGCCTACATACTGCAACCTGCCAATAATCAAATCATCAAAAGCTAAAACTTTTGTTTACAAACCCAACCAAATAAAAATAATGATAAACATTGATTAAAAATGTCAAAGAATCAATTAAAATTGCGAATCCCAGTCATAGTCTCAGCTAAAAACAAATCCTTCGATCTTCCACCCTAAATCTGCAACAAATAAGAAAATAAAATTGATCAAATGAATACTGCTATCCATCATTTTGCACCAACAACCATATTAGAATTTACCAGTTGACGATAGAAGGATTACTACTAAAAGCTTGTTTTTTTAAGCTGATTATTCTCACCCTCATGACTTGCTTTCATTCTTCCGACCATAAATTACAACCTGCAAAACAAACAAATGAAATAGTCATGTCATTATTCTTCTCCCGCACTTAATTGCCAGAAAACATAATAACCATAAATGCGTAACTATTAAAACACAAAATTTTAAAACTCAATTTCTGAGCAAACCGAGGCGAATTATAAAAAACTAAAATACGGGTGTTCTTCAAAACGGAGGCAATTAGGTAACTCGTGAGCGATTTTCTGGATTTCACAACCATTTGGGAGAAATTCAGGGTTCATCGGAGCTTTAGTTTGCAGACTACGTGAGGGGAAAACGATTTGTTTTGAACTACGACACCCTCCAAGAAGAAGAATCCAAGTTGATAAAAAACTCTGCTCCACATGGAACATGATAGAAGAGTCCAATTTGATTTGCATATTTGGTGCAATTAATTACGGTTGGAGGCTTGAGCCGTGACAGAATGGAACAACCAAGGAGGGTCGAACAATAAAATTTTCGTGATATATTTATGCTCTGGGTATCTATGATAGATGTGTTTTGCAGGCAACATGTTTCTATTCGTTACTAATTCAAAAACAAATGACCAAGGATGTAGCTCATAATTTTAATTTTGAGTGTTTTTGCCATTTCTTTATTATTATTATTATTATTTTGGGTGTGTTATAAAAATAAAAATAATAAAAATGTAAAATCATAAAAAAAAATGATTTCATTTGTTTTATGGAAAGAAAAACAAAAACAAAAATTATAAAACTATAAAATTAACGAAAAACATTATAAAATAAAAAAACAAACATTGTAAAACTGCCAATTTGCAATAGACATTCTAAAAACTCCTGAGTTGTTTTCACGATTTATGTTTTTATTTGAGTCACTGTTACAACAATCAAATAAAAACGCAGTTTATTTCTTTGAGTTGCTCGTATTCGTACTTATTCCTGTCTTATGATTCTTCACACAACAATCAATGACGAACCACGAGAACAACAACAAAAGTGTTAGAAAAACAGGACCGCGGAGCAATAAAATCAACAAATGCAGAAACAAAACACAGAAGACACACAATACAAGAGAGACACAGATTTACGTGGTTCACCCAGTGTGGGCTACGTCCACCAGAGAAATCGCCAGATCCTTCCTTTATTATTATCCAACAAATGAAGGGATACAACCTACAACAAAACCCGTTGTAACTTCCTCTTCTTTCTCTCATAGTCTCCTCTCTCAGAATACAATATTCACCACCATCCATAGCCGCAATACATTTCCCTCATAAAAGAGGGTTTCCTTCTAGGGAAAAAAACCCTAACATAATATCTACCATTAGATCTATGACCTTATAATGAACGGTCCAGATTTACAATGAAATTACAATATACTTTTACAAGGCAATTTTTGCTTTGGGGGCTTCGCCCCCGAACCCCCGCTGGGGGACCGCTTGCCCCCAGACCCCCCAGCCGGGGGGATATCCCTTTCGTACGTCGCAGAGGGGGTACCCCCCCTCTGCACTCCCCCACGTGGAAGAGTGTACATACTTCTGGGGTGTAAATACTTCATGGGGTATAAACATGACTGAAATCAAGGACCTCTGAATCAGGAAGATAATCAGGCTCCACAACCAATAATCTCCCACTTGGAGACTGATCTCAACAACTCCACTGTTGTTGTATATGATGGACTCTGAACCTTCTTGGACCTGGAAAATTTCTTATTTTCATCTTCATTCTTGAAGACCAACTGAAACTGAGCAGGAACTCAGTTCCTCCCTGGTTACTCCCTTTGTTAACATGTCTGCAGGATTCTGGCTAGTGTGTATCTTTTCCAGCTTCAATTGTCCATCTTCCAAGGCAGATCATATGAAATGGTACCTCAACTGTATATGCTTNGTGTGGGCTACGTCCACCAGAGAAATCGCCAGATCCTTCCTTTATTATTATCCAACAAATGAAGGGATACAACCTACAACAAAACCCGTTGTAACTTCCTCTTCTTTCTCTCATAGTCTCCTCTCTCAGAATACAATATTCACTACCATCCATAGCCGCAATACATTTCCCTCATAAAAGAGGGTTTCCTTCTAGGGAAAAAAACCCTAACATAATATCTACCATTA
>SNQJ01S0096058.1:0-12761 GCA_010110895.2 Picea sitchensis
ACTTCAATGCCTAAACTATGATGTACAATTCCTTATCTTATTTGGGGTATATTATGATTGCACCAACAAAAGTTTCAAGTGTTATGTTATCCAACTCCTTCTTTGTATCAAAGGTTTCGCCATTATGTATCATGCGAAATTTGTTTTGATTTCAAATGAAACTGCAAGTGTCATTAGATTTAATATGGATGCATTACAATTCTTTCATGTCAAATCTTCAGTTACTTGGTTTTCAATTGCAATGAATTGAAAGGTTATACTTTCCTTTTCTAATGTGCATTGAAGACACTTTCCATTCCTAAATAATTTGCTAACCCCATGAATTACCTTGGTTCAATTAAATTATCTTGGATCAACCAATTTACAACGAATTTTATAATTCTTAGGTCAATACAAATTTCACATCATAAATATAATTGAACCATATTACAATGTAATATGGTAATACCATATCTCGTGTAAAAAAAAATTTAAAAGTTATTGCCATTGTCGCAATATTGACGATAGTTCGTCAGAAAAAAATTGCATTTTGACCACCATGGAAATAGCGGCGAACTTTCGTCGCAAGTTGCCACAGGTTTTTGTCGCACATACAACATCTTTGTTGTAACTTTGGTCTTGATGAATCAATGTCGTTTCTATTGCCACAGGTATTTGTCGCTAGTTGCCACAGTTTTTCGTCAAACATACATCATCTGCGTCGTAAGTTTTTGACTTGTCATAAATTTTTGTCGCAATTGAGACGAAATTCCGTCGTAATTGCCACGGTTGTTCATTGTACTTGCGACGAGGTTTCATTGTAATTGCGACGATGCATAGGGTTAAACGAACATGGAGGTGGTGACACATGGAGAGATAATTTCGTCGATGTTTCCACGCACTCCTGGATCATCGATAGAGTGATGAAATTATTCCGACGAAAAAAAAACTTGGCTTTCATGGAAATTGCAACGGATAAGTGTGGCAAATCAACAAAAAACCATCGCAAATTTGGTCATATGTACTAGTGAGTAGATCTATCCATATTATATTATATTTTCCATTCATCAATCACGACATTTACAACGTATTTCCATTTCATGCAACGTATTCTCAGTGCATGCAACATACTTCACCGTTCATGCAGTGTATCTTCTATCTAGTAGCATATTGGGAATTGCATGCAAAAAACCCACACTTGCATGTAGTAGATTTGGCATTTCCTTTGCATGCATGCATATTCCAAGTTAGATATAGACTTATAAAGATCAATCTAAATATTTTTGAGAAATTTAGCAGTGTTATTCTTATATTCCAGTATTCCATTTATTCTAATTTCAATCTTTACCATTAGTGCAATAAAGAACATTGTTCCAACAACAAAATTATTTGCATGCAGTGAAACAAATCTTAAAACCCCAAACATTATGATAATAAACTAAACCGGATCCAGAATCCTTGAAACCACATTCAGAAACCCAAAGAAACTTCAGTCAGATAGCCAAATCAGTACTTGGGATATTTCATAGGGCCCATTTTAGTGGCAAGTCTTGGTTTGAAGATTTGGGGTTTAGAACCTTCCAAATCCATTTTTAGGAATAAAATGAAAATTTTGGGGATCAATACTTTGAAGGCATAGGTCACAACCCCTCAACAATGTTCTACACATTGATACCTTTCCAATGGTGCTAAATCATCTCAATTGGAGTTTTTATGTGGAAGTTATGCCTCTCACAAGTTGACCGAACTTGTTGACCACTATGGTACCAAGTGGGTGCCATATTAGCCCCATTATTCATGTGTGGACTTTCAAAAAGATTCTAGAAGGTCCAAAACCCTACCACTAATTAAGGGTCAAGGTATGCAAAAACCTTAACCCTAGATGATTATCAGACTGTGTTAAATATTGTGTCACTAGCTGGAGAGGGTGTTCCATTATTTTAGCATTGTACATGTTCCATAGTTGAGAAGAGCATCTAGGAGTGGGGTTTGAGAGAATAATACAGGAGAAATAAGATTTTGTAGGAGCCATTCAAGCCACAATATCATAGGAAACTCTATAGTGAGTGCCCATTTCTTTGTATTTGCATTTTCAAAACTGAAGAAAAGATAGTAGAGCCTACCTTGTCTTCTAGACAAGTTTTCATCCATTTTATGTTTCCTAAGATACATCTTGTGTTCAATCGTGTGGATGATGTGTTCATTTTCTTGTCCTTTCCTTTTTCATATTTCAGTTATTTTCATAAATTTGAGAAATAATCTAGTGATAATAAATATGAGATGTAAGGAAATAAACCTGCATAATGAAAATATTTCAACATAATACAAGATCTATTGTGATTAGCAGTTCAAATGGAATATCCACAACAATTTATAGTTCAATAAGTGTCAAAACACATCTATCGTATATCAAGTTTGTCTATTACACTATTTCCATCTAGGTTTTTTTCTTTAAAGTGGGTCCACAATTCCAATGTTGACATCTTCTTCATGATGCTCTTTTTCTCTCAATTCAAGTGGTTTCTTAGAATACAAAATACATATTTGTGCATGTGGTTGAGTAGGACCCAACAACTACAATTAGAAGGAAACCATTTATAAATCACCTCGTTCATATCATATGAACATAAAAAATATCATTTCTAAGTCACCTTGTTCATAGTACTTGGTTTAATAGACACATTGTGTTGAACAAGCAACAACTTCCCGATACCTTTTTTCTCTTGTCAAATAACAAAGGAAAGAAGGGTAGGGGTCACTCCTTTTTGTTTGAATTCTAGAAGACAAATATTTCAAGATTTCATATCATGACTTAGAAAATTTTCATTTTGAGTAAGCCCCCAACTCTTTTTCAATATTCTATCAAGTTTTCAAATGGTTTTTCAATCTTTTCGACTAACTTGCATTGAGAAACCTCTTAAGTATATTGTAAATTGCAGCTTTCGAAAAGTTTCCAAATTTCGTTGTGTCACGACTCACAACTTTTAAAACATTCCACCCATGCAACACACCACAACCCAAATCATTTTATATGAAACATAATGAAAATTTCATAAAGTTTGATGTCTACGATGCAACCAAATTCTAGAGGGGGGAAAATGCAACTTCGTAAAAATTTTCAAAGTCACAACATTTCACAACTTAAAAATTCATCTTTCTTGCGACATTTTTGTAACTCTAAAAATATCTCTTGCGACGTTTTGCAATTTTCAAAAATATATTTTTTGCGATATATCAGAACTTCAGAAAATTTCTGCATTATGATACATTGCAAGGGAATATATCATATGTCTTCAAACTTTCTATCCATGCAACACATCATGAGCCAAATTTTTTGTTTCATACAACATATCGCAACATTAAAGATTTATTTCATGCTACACATCACAATCCACAAAATATCAATCACAATGTTAACACATTATTGCATACAATGCAAATTTCTAAGAGTGCAACAAATCATAACTTTTCAAAGTTTCTCCAAATGCACTATATGCCAAGAGACTTTTTGGAAAAAATTTAAAAGGGTGGCAAAATGGTATATATGTGTGTGTGTGTGTGTGTGTGTGTGTGTGTGTGTGTGTGTGTGCTTATTTATTTCATTCATTTTTTCACGATTGCCTTTGAATGTGTTAACATCGATTAACAATTCCCACTTTATAGTGAAAATCTTAGTTCTCTTTACTTTCAAGGTATCATTTTCCATAGTTTCCTTCTCATTTCGTTTGCACCTAGATATAAACTAGCATAACCCTGAAGCGGGGGAAAGCGAATGCCAAAAAAAATTAACATATTTTTTTATGACAATCATATTTAGTGAGAGAACAGACTATGAAACAAAAATAATATAGAGAAGTGAATGGGGGAATAATTTTTTCCAAATATATAGCAAAAACAGAAGATGTTACATGAGTATTTTTTTTATATTCTAGATATCATCTAAAGCTATTTACTAATGAAATGTCAAATCATAATTTGATATAAAAATAAAATAAAACATAAGACATTTTTTAGCATATTCTTGAAGCGGGAAAGGGAACATTGAAGTGAATCAAGGTGGGTATGTTGTTCAAAGATCAAGGGATTTGTTTTTTTGATGAAAATAAATACTTCAGAAGGTCTTATCGCTGGGTAAATTTGAATGCACCTATGATGAAGGGACACATCATTCTTCTTCTCTCTTGCATGATTGATCTAGTTATGATCTAGTTAGATCTATAGGGAAAGTAGTAACCACTTGTTCCCTTCTATCTTTGAGCTAAAGATAGGGGTCTTGGTCCAAAGGGGAGCTTAGCCTATCTGCGGGGTAAGATTGCTCACAACAAATATTTATTTCATCCAATCATTTATGTAGATTGGCTCTGGGCATAATGTGAGGGGATTTACTAAATTGATAAAACAATAGATGAGATCTTTAGTTTTTGTTTTTATAGTCCTAAATAATAGATCTAAGGGTGACGATGGTTAACTATAGAAAGAAGATAACCAAATGGGAAAGGGAATGATAACCAAATCACTGTTTATCATTGACATTGCAAAACCTACCTAACATCTCAAAAACTGGCCTTTACTTCTTCTTATTTTTCTTTGAACATAACATAAGAATGGTAGACTTGGAAATGGTAGGAATAGATGTTAAAAATGGATAAAATATAAGCACAAAAAGATGTCCTCGTGCAACCACTAGGACCAATCAAAATAAAAATCACAGTATGAGTGTTTTGTCCCTCTCCCTTGGCTGGGTAAACATGCATTATATTCAATTTCCTTCCAACAATGGGCTTCCACTCAAGGTTCCAAGCTTTAGTAAAACTAATATTTCGATGAAGGCAACCATATCAAAGGGCACTGATACACTTGTGCAATGCAATGCCGATATTAGAAGGATTATAATCACTTATGATTTAAGATTAAGATAACAACATAAGTGAGTAGAACAAAGGATGCAATTTCGTGTTTCAAGGTCGAAAAGGATAGCATTCTGTCTAGAAACACTAAGTTAGAACTTATGTTGCCTATGTGTCCTTATTATAGGATTCATCTCTAGATTGGAACCAAGTTTTTGGTTCAATGTCTTTAGATAAACATTTGGATAGAGCATCAACAAAGTGAGACATTATTCTCTGCATGAGATTGTTGTGTTGAGATTGCTTCCTGTGCTCTATGTGAAGTTAAAAATTTGATCTGATGTAAATGTTTCATCTGAAACTTTGAGTTTTTTGGGATACATCAGGACTCGATGTTTTTTGGGGATACATGGGGATTGAGCATGTATTGGGTAGATTTCATTCCATGTATTGGATAGACGTCATCCACTTTGGTTTTTCCTTTCCCCTACTTTAAGGGAAAGAAAACACCAAATTGTTTTGGTGATTATTATGCTCAGGTGTTTCTTTTGGATGATAGATGAATAATCAACAGAGGATCTAGTCAACTATTTTTATTCATTCGTATGAAAATGGTAGTCATGTATAGTGTTTTCAAAAATAAGATTCCAACAAATTAATCATAAATGGACATATGGTGGGAGGAATATTGGATTAAGAGAGAACTGAAGTTGACTAATATGTATAGGAACATTTTTGTGGGTAACTGGTACAACTTAATTATAATGTGAAAAAGAAAATAGGTGAGATGGGATCAATGGGCTAGAGTGCATAAAAATCAAAGATGATTTTGTTGACATTAAATTCCCCTCAAAGTAAAATTCATCTAATACCCATGTGATTGTTAGATGATTATCCTCCAATCTTTCGTGGAAGATAGAATCCAAACAGCTTTGACTAATCCTAACCCTAAAAAAAACAAGCCTACATCCATGTATCCCTATTCAAGTTATCAAAAAATATTGTCATTTAAGAAATGTACAATTTAGATTAGTATTTAGCATACTTTTGTTAAGACATTTTCTCATGGTTCAATCTCACTCTATTTTAATAAGGTTGAGTTTATAGAATATAAATGTACCAAAGAAATATTTCCATGTAGTTTAGATTGTTGAAGAAACTCCGCACACTTGAGATGAATTGATTAAAAATTAGTTGCAAATTTTGAAGTTATGTTTAATATCACTCAGTTTTAACATATGATGTTTAATGTAGTAAATATTAAAATAAAATGTGAAAGGAAAAAAAAACATGGGGAAAGTCTCAAAGGAATTGGGTTAATGATTGATATAATCATGAGTGCATGATCAACATTTAATGTTGGAGACAATGTTTTTCATTGATTTTGTTTGAGAAACTCAAACAAGAAGAAATTGCATGTTGTGGAATAGTCTATTTAATCCAATGGCCTTGGGGTCCATAGTAGTTAATGCTAATCCTTTATTCATAAGAACAACGAAATTTCAAAGTGTGCAAATGACTCCTTTTGACAACGTTCTTATTTTACATATATACTTTAAATGGTAATGTTGTGGGTAGAGATACATGTATGAGATGTTTGAATAATGGTTAAGAATTGAACCTTGGTTATGATTAACCTTACATATTATATTAATGTTTTATAATCTCTCAAGAATGGAGTTCCATTTACAGTACAACAAGTCGGTGGACAAAAGCAAGGAAGTCTTCTCGTGGAGAGGAACTCATGGGTAGAGATAGGAGGATAGGTGGCAGGGGATTTCCAAACATTTATGGTAAATGTGGATCCGTCTTAAGTGACAAAAAATGAGGGTGATGTGTCCCTTAAAAGACACATTCAACATAACTAAGTGTATACCAAATCCATCATTTAACACTAAAAGTTGAAGTATATAAGCGAAAGATATGTAAGCAATGCTAAAATTAAGATCTCTTCTAAAAATAAAACATTTGGTCCACAATTTATTATTCCAGACGAAAATTCCCCATTGAAACTCCCCATTTCCTAATAATAGAAATTAAAATCTATGCCAAGAATATTACTTTGGAAGATGGTTAACATCAAACTAATCTTGTTATCCTATTATTAATTGACTTTTCATCACAAATATCTCCCTTAATTTGTTCCCCCAACTCCATGGTATTATTTCCCTTCTCAATTTATGGTCTTTGTGAATCCTCTCCCTCTCATTGAGTTCCTTATATATCTTTTGATATCTAGCAGTTCAATAAAAAATATTTTTCTTTTCATTTTACTTTCCAATATTCTAATTTGAACCTTCATATTTAATTTCCATTCTCATTTTACTTATTATTATTATTATTATTAAGTTGCCAAAAATATATTATTATTATTATTATTATTACTTGTTTCTTTTGAAAMAAATAAAAGAAGATTAGTTTACAAATGAATTACAACACACACTAATAGCTTTCTACTTTAATAATAAAAACAATTATTTAGAAAAAACACACATATTTTCAAGGAAATGATGCATAGCTCAAGATCATAAAGAAAATGAATTACAACACACACTAATAGCTTTTTACTTTAATAATAAAAACAATTATTTAGAAAAAAACACACATAATTTCAAGGAAATGATGCATAGCTCAAGATCAYATGGATTTGTGACCTCGCTAATTAAAATTTTATTGATCCGAAGCATATTCTTAATTTTTTTATTGTTTTCTTAGATTAATAGTGACTCCATAAACTTAATTCCAACATCTCCTAATTAAACTTAAAGATAATCGAAGTAGCAATGACAAAGATACACAAAAGAATATCAAACTAATCTACACTAATGACATTACTAACGACATTACGAAGTTTTAGTAAACAAAATTATTCATAAGTAAAAAATACCATGGTCTATCTGATATTGTAAAGAGCTTTGAACTGCCTCTAGTCAAGAGAATTAGAGAAAAGAAAAAGGAAACTCAAACTCCCCAAAAGCTAACCAAACCATGCATTTCATCACCAAAAATGAAACTAACAAAAATATTTCGTGGACGTATGTGTTAAATTGAATCTTCTCTTTCTTATTTACATTAATTAAGAAACACAAAAACTGACTCGCTAATCAAAACTAACTAAATAGACCATTTCCACACAATGTTCAACCATAAATTTTAGTGAGGGAAATTTCGGGCAACAACAAAAACCAAAAAACCAAATTAATAATGAATGAATCTACATACCTTTGGTTCCTTCCTTTTCTTGTCCAACTTCTCATGCTTAGCCTTGGCACGCTGCTCCTCAGCCAAAAGAGCCATTCACATCGTAGTTTTCACATGTGGGTTGAGCTTCAGAAGAGCACCCAAGTTCTTAAGTGGGTTCTTCTTGAGCGGCTTCCACTTGATTTCCCTGTTGATGGGTTTCACAACAGACTGGATTTCATCAGAATTCACAATCCTTGCCAGATCAGAATTGACCATCTTCGCACGAGGTAGAACATATCCCTTCTTCTGCAGAGATTCCTTCTCAAAACCCCCAAAAGTACTATCAAGCTTCTCAAAAGCAGACTTCGTCCATATAATAAAACGACCCAAATGCCCATCGGAAGCGAGCTTCAGCAAATTCAATCTATCAACACAAGCAATCTCCACACCCGGAATATTCCTGAAAGCCTTAACAAGTTTAGGCCCAGCAGCCATGGGAATCCCACAATGACCTAAAGGCCAAAGCCGAAAGACTCCTATCTACAATAATATCAAACTTAACAACCAAAGCGATAGAAGGATATGTGAATTTATTTTCAATGTGGGTAAACTTCCCTAAACACCACAGTTTCAAAGTATATTCAGCAATTTAGATGGATGACAGACCAACACAGTGTGAAGATCGGGATCCATACAAGGTCAATGATTTGCACTTGAAATAGATGACAAAATCAAACAACTAATTTCCTCTTTAGTAAAATAACAAAATCACCCTAAAGAGAGCAAAGAAACAAAAATACCAACAAATTACGAGACAAATCAAAGCTTTTCTATAGGTGATATGGCTCATTGGATCGCCTCAAATGTTCAACAAACTGCCTCGGCTTACCGACTAAAAACGTTGTACTTCCTTCCACTTCTTGACCACGAAACCATTTCCCGGACAAATTTCTAGTAGAGGCCATCATTTAAACCCTTAAAACGATACGAATCAGTTCATTCCACAAGTCCACGGTGGCAACAACATTCAGTAAAATACAGTCAAATTTTTCAAACCGAAGCATTTTCCAGCCAGATATTCAATGCAAAATATTTTGCAACAGAAATTTTGTGACTTCCTCTAATGTCAAAGGCCTATGATGTGTTTCCAGAACAACCCAGATACAAATTCAAACACAAATTTGTCCGGTGGACTTCTCTAGACCTATATTTTGTCGAATTACAACCTTCTTCAAAACCTTCAAAGCAGCCAAGGTTTTCTCGGCGCCATCACTGAGAACAAGCGACAGCTCCGGGACGGACTCGATCCTGTGACCTCAGGCCATGACGAGGGTGGGGATCACAGAGGCTGCCAGGGCAGAGACCACCACGACGAGCACGACCAGAGCATCGTCGGCCAGGCCCGGTCGTTCACGGTCCTCTTCCGTCAAAAGTTTCACCAGCAGAGACACTGCATCGGCTTCCACGACCCTGGTTGCGTTGTTTTCCTGCATCTTAGGGTCTTCAGATGAGAGCAGGGGCACCATATGCAGAATAGCACCACGTCGACGATGCAAGTGCGGTTATCCATCCAAGCGGTTATTTTGTCCTCTAGAACATTCTGAACCATATCGACGTTGTCACGTAAAAAGGTTTGGCCTAACGTTCCGAAACATAGAGACATATCCACTTGACACATGGCTTCCCTCCATACACTCTCGACAGACGACGAAACTGACAAAAAAAACCCTCTCCCTTAAAAACACACCTTGGCAAAATAAAAATAAAATTCCAAATAGGAAAAACATTTGAGGTAACACATAGATATTCGAACCATGGCGAGCTCAGCCAATTACAAAAATAAATAAAAATTGCTTTCTTAGGGCATCACACAAATACCCAAGCCGTGAGTCTTGTAAATACTCGCTGATAGGAAGGGATGCGGGCTTTAATTGGTTATAGAATACTCCCTGACCGGAAGTGATGAGTGGATGGGTCAATCAATTTCAATTGGTTATAGCACACTGCTCTGCGGATTGGCAAGGCCTAAAAAACATTGCAATTTAAAAAAATCATATAATGTAGATATGAAGGTTCAAATTATGCGTAAAAATGGAGTTCATTTCTATTTTTATAAATTTGAAATTATATTAACAATATCTATACGCTTTCTGGGGAAGAAGGATAAGATTTAAAAATGGAGTTCTCTATTACTCTTTTGTAAAATTGAAAAGCTATATTAAAATTAGTTATGAGTTTTGTTTGGGAAGAATCCCAAACACAAGATTTGAGGGAATATGAAGAAGGTAAAGGAAGTTGTCACAAATTTGTTAATTTTTTTTCTCTCTAAATTTATTGTTTTTATTATGGAACAATATTTGGGATTTTGAGTAGAAATTTGTTTTATAATTTATTGTGAAAAATATTACATAATTACATAGTAATTGTCTAAATTTTTCATATTTCTAACTCAATTACAATTTAATGTTGTAAATATATAATATTTAAAATATATACTAATATTCTCAAAAATATATATTATATTTTAAGATATTTTTATATATTAATATTGTTAATGTTTGTGGTTTAAAAGAATATATATTTTTTAAACATCTTCACAAATTTATAAAATTTTAGAGAAAATTTAAAAAAATAAAAATGATCATATAATATGACTTAATTTTATTTATGTACAGAAAATTCATAAATAAAAAATACAATTTTGTGTTGTTGTTATTATTATTATTATTATTTAATAACACTGATTTCACTTTATCTTCAAAATATATTAAATAACAAAAAAAACACAAAGTAACTGAGTGATTTATTTCCCTTATTTACTCATTGATTGTAGTGAGTAATTTGTAAGTTAGTGAATAATTTGCAAGTTGATGAATCAACAATGAAGTTATAATGCTATTTATAAATCTAATCTAGAATAATGAGATCTATCCATTTGATGCACATATGTTGAAATAAAGAGTTATTAAAATGGATCCATTATCAACTATCAGAATAGACTTATCTATCTATGACAAATGGATTATAGTGGAACAATCTATTGCAATGAGATATTGGAAAAGCATACCATCAAAAAAGAAGGCATCCTCCAACTTAGGTATCAAGAATCATTGGGCATCTCAAGGCTCCCTTATGAGAGATGTATGGATCCCTTCTTTTTCTCTTTCCCTTCTAGGTTCTTTTCATTACTTTTTTCCTTTCTAAGTTTTTATTAGGATCAAAAGCAATTACACCAAACTATGACTAGAACACAAGGAAAAACCTTCTAAACTAACCTTGGAAGGCCTGTAGATTCGAACATTAGCACAATCATATACACCTAGAGAAGAAGAAATAATAAGTTTTTCCTTCCAAATATTGTGATGGGTTCAATATCTAATATCCAAACTTGGATCATGGACACTATAATAGCAAAAATTCAATTAAAATTGGTTTAAGTAGAAGGAAAATTAAGCCAACAAATGGAGAAACAACAAGAAATTGAAATGGGATTCTCAATTAGAGAAAGACTTGGAAGAGGTCAAAAAGGAATCTTTGAACTTTATTCATACCACCATAGTTGACCTCAAAATTAAGGAGTTCAAGGAGATGATTGGTTCCTAGCCAATTTCAAATGCAAACATGGATATCCAACCAATCAAGGAAAAAATGAAAAAGCCTCTCAAACTCAAACATGGACACAATAAACGAGCTCTAAACCATATCATAGTTGGGTGGGACAAGATAATTGATGAATAAGTAGTGATTTATGCGTTATGAATTCTAATGAAACTTTAGAATTTTCACTTCACACTTTATCATTCCCAAATATAATCCCTATGAACTACAACCTTAGGTATGATCTGGTATACTACTTTACAGTAGAAAACAATCCAGACAATATTTCACTTCACTTCAACCCAACACAATAGGCATCCCAAGAGAAAATATATAATTTTCCAACAAGTTTCAACCCTAAGGGCATAGTTTTCCAAGCATATACCAAATTAGAGATCATTTTATTTACACTAATAATTTTTCTCTCTTATCTTCTAGATATTCGTTAAATCTCTTAACAATTTCATCGGGCTATGTTATGTCAAATTAGCATGAACAACAAGAAGTCCTTAATTAGGAAGACAATGTAAGCTAAAAATTAAATATACAATTCCACAATTTTGGATGGCTAGAAATTTCATATATAAAATAGAAAAAATGGAGTACATGTACATACTCACAACTTATTATGAGATGGTACAATATTCAATCTCTCCAAAACCCTCGCTAGGGTAACCATCAAAACCATAGCCACCACCAAATATCCAGAACAAGAAAGCATCGATGCTAGAAAGTCCTCATTGACTCTAACATCAAGTTTGTATGACACAATTTCTCCATATTGACATCGTTGTCTTTCTTAGGGTTTACAAACCCTAACAATGTTTCATCACACAAATACATGGCAAGATAACTATAGTGCTATCCTCCAAATATATGTGTACATCATAGGGTTTGAATCCTCAAACTCTAGGTCTTCAACTCTAGCTTTAACATAAGCATATAGACCTCCATGGAATATCGTGAACACATTAACTAAGTATTCTTCCAAGCAAGGCTTCACACCAATATCAAGAATCGTCAAAATAATATCTCCATGATACTTTACCTAGAACTTTTTCCCACGAGAATAATATTCCACAAATATGAAAGGAGTTAGCTCCATTCTCCAAGTCATCCAGTAGGGTAGAAACCCTATCTCTACAACAAGAACCA
>SNQJ01S0096059.1:31694-52753 GCA_010110895.2 Picea sitchensis
TTTATATTGAGTTTATTCTATTACTATCACTTTGGTTGGTTGCGTTCTTTTGCAGGATCATCATTGTATGAGCGTTGGAATGGAGCTAGGATGGTGATGGTGAGAGGAAGCGACATTTAAATGGTATGTCACTCATACCTCTTTAGTTAGTAAATTCAATATCTAAAACTTAAGGAAAGCATCATGTTCTGGTGTGTTTTGGTCTAGATCCAAGTGGATCTAGGGAGATCAGTTAGTGTTTGCACCTATCGATTAGTCCGATAACAGCATCCCTAATGGATTTTCTATCAATATTACACTCTTGATCATACCAAGGGTTGGATGTTCTATTTTCCTTTTTAGATAACACCTTGATAGAGAACTTGTTAATAGAAGCAGAGAGGGTTTTCATAAACGATAGAGGTCTTCATTGTTGTCTTTATTTGATAGGATATTTAATTCATTATTTAAATCCTTTAAAAAAATATCATCTTTATTTTGTCGAAGATCAAGTGTTTTTTATTATCATAATTCTCTTCAACAAGGATTTTATGCATGATAAATTTTAGAGTTAGGGTTACAAGTCTATGATCATAGTTTGGATCATGGTTGTATTGATGGGTCCAAATGGCTTGTCAAGAAGGTAAGGAATAATTCATGATGGAAAGTCCCAATCATACCTACTCTCATTTGGGGTAGTGTTTACGACTAGTATATGGGCATGGTTTCCACTAAGAATTAAAAGAAAGAGAGGGGAAGACAATAAACCGTTCCCCAAAGAATTATAATTAACTCAAAATCTAATCTAAAACAAAAGAAAACTAACTAATCTAACACCTTCTAACCTATCCTGCGTAGGAGAAAATCTAGAAAATGAACATAGCATGAAATCATGTCATTGATCGCAAAAGTAGTTCATGTCAATCAACAACATCTTAAAACAATAACATTGTAGATTAGATCACAAATAGTTGCAGACTGAACCTGTAACATTACCATTTTATTCATTAGAAATAATAACAACATAAGTATATTAAATATTGAACACAAAAGTAGCTCAAATGACAATAATTCAATAAACGTAAATGACAAACACATATGTAGAGTAGTCCCACATGCATTTGACAAAAACCATGATTTCAAAACTCCCTCTTCTCTTTATATATCTAGAAATAATAGTATTATTAGTATATACAACGGGAAAAAACACCTTATTACATTCAATGGTCTTCCTTTTATAAAACAAGGAATACCTTTCACTTTCTATAACAACCAACAATTATTATCTCTTCAACTTGCTTATTTTGTCTCATTAAATGACTCAAACTCCCCATACAAATTCATAAATGAATATAAAAGAATTATAAATAGAATTTAAAAAAATGCATGAGTAGTCAATCTCGGTCTAAGGTTGTTCATGAGTGATACTTATTAAAAATATCATTGATCCTACTCGGTCGTATCCTCTTTTGTTCTTCAAATTTTCCTGGGCGCTTTTTGGTGTCAATATGATGAATAATATCCTTCCATCTTCTTCTCATCTACTTCAGATTTCTAGCATGCTCTTGCAGACCTAATTTTATCTCCTGGATATCAAGTTATTGTTGCATGAACATTACACATTCCCTTTTTTCATCAAATTTGGGCCTCTTCTGTTCTTTTAATTTTTGTGGATTTATGTTACTGATCCATCTTGAATTCCTCTCCCAACCCATTTTCTTGCTCAATATATTTCCAACAAGTTGTCCTAGGCATTATTTGGACTCCCGTAGCTCAAGATATGGTTGCCTAAAGTCGACACTCAACAACTATTGATTTTCTCACAAGGATATTTGGACTGTCGATCTTTAACTCTAAAACAATTATCCCACATGTATCAAGTATATTGAAATTTCATGGTATATATTGTTTTTCCCCCCTATCTTGCTTGGTTTGTGTGTAGAACTAGAGGTGGTATAGAACCTAGGACCCTTGGTTTGTTTTGGCCGGTAAATCGTAGATCTCAAACCAAAAATAATAAAATAATACCATTACATCATATCCTAAGGTTTGCAGGTGTGCGAGATCCGATTAGTGTTGTGGGTAAATCCTCTGTGGTAAAACCCAGTAACTTGTCTTAACGTGAAAGCTAGAAATTCCCACCCATAAGAAAGGTTGTAAGGCATAGGATTGTGGGTAACTGAACGTGAAATTGTTGCATGGGTAAGGTCCACAATGCATGCAAAGTGCAGGTCGTGGATCCATTATTAAACCTAGTAATATATTTTAAGGGTCGCGGATCTGCAGTTAAACCCAGTAATATATCTCGAGAGTGAGAGACTCCTGCATAGGTAAGACCATAAAATGATAAAAAAAAAACAATATAATCCATTGTCTAAAATGAGACAAGGCATGTGTGTTGCGGGTAAGTCGTGGTATGCCTTAATTTGTATTCTTGTGTTCCCCGCATCGTAAGCTTCCCGCACAGGTAAAGGCCTGATACGTGAAAAAACAAATACATACATATATATAATAAAATAAAAAGTCAAAGTGTATCCAATTTCATCAGACATGGGGATAATAATAAGAATATACATATGAAATATAAATTAGGGATTTAGGGAAAAATGCTCAAAGTAAGTAGTAATTTCCCTAAGTAAAATACCTCATATAATAGTAATTTACCCAGTGTGTAAAATTGATTTCCATAGTAAAAGTGATTTTCCCATGTAATTCAAAAACTAAGGGTAGGTTTGGGAAAACCATGTATAGTTTTGTAAAACCATGGGAAAATTAAAATGAAAATAAATAAATAAATGAAAGGAACAAAATAATAAAAATTAAAGATAAAAATAAAACAAATAACTATACAAATCATATATACAAAAATAGAAAAAAATAGACCTAGTTCCACATGGGTCAAGGTTCCATCACTACATAGGGTTGTGCATATGTCAGGGTTTCACACTTAGGGATAAAAATTGAAACAAAGAATACATGCAAATTCCGAGCAAGTGAGATGTTGATTTAGGTAGACACGTCCAATTGAGATCGAGGTCGCGTGAATATGGAGGTGACAAATAGAAAGAGACTAGGGGTTAAGGGAGATTGAAGCCAACCTATCCCGCTAACATGAAGACCATGTGGGAAAGACCTGAATGAGATAATATTATTGGCTCCCAGACTATAGGCTTATACAAAATGTAACTCGAAGCACGTGAACACAAATACCTACAAGGATTATCCCACAAGATTATGGATTATGACCTGTGGGTTGCAGGATGTAGATACATGTGAATGATAAATATAATGCAATGCTTGTGAATATTGTCTCGCAATATTATGATCATGACTTGCGGGTCATAGATTGTGGGTAGAACAAACGTAGTGTAGCATGGATGTTCCAAAAATGTGATCCCATGAAGGTTCTCCCGCAAAGTGGGAGTGTTAGAGTTTTAAAACAAGTAAAAGGTGTCCTCGCTAGGTTTTCAAGGACTAATTCTGAATGATGAATGTTGGTTTCAAAGATGATAAATAAGATATAAATAGAGAGATAATTCAATTCAAGAGGAAGAAGACCAAGAGATTCCCACATTCATTTCAAGGCTGAAGTGGTCATGTAAAGACAATGAATTTTCAACCTTGCTTCTGCAACCATAGAAAGAACAAAATTAGTTATACAAGGAAGGAGATACTTTCTAGTATGTCATAAATATTATATTCTTTTCATTTTCCTTCAATAAGTTTCGGGTTTGTTTGCAAACTGAAGAAAAAGGAAGAAGAATTTTCTCAAAGATAATCATCCATGATCTCGTCCTTTCATAAAAAACCCATTGTTATAAATAAATGTCATCAAAGCTGGTGTATCTAATCTCAAACTCATATAAATGATTAATGATTGTGATTCTAGTTATGAGTTTAAAAAGAAGAAGATGATTAGCATAAATATGGATCAATTAGGCACAACATGCAAGCAAAATGCATATATGTTCTTCATCTAATTCATTCATTCAAAAAGTATTCAAAATCAAACTCATTCATGGCATAAAATATTGTTGGAATACTGAGAGGGGGGGTGTTGGATGCAGACCGAGTTAGGAAGAAAGGTTATTTTAAGAGGAGAAACATGCAAGGAGGAAAGTATCGTTGGAAGGAAAAGTAACATGTGTAAGAGAAGCAGGTGAGGTGTGCATGCAAGGAATACCTAATGACGCTAGGGTTAGGGTTTTTGTAATGTATTGTAATGGTTGGTGAGCCAAGGATATAAATAAATAGTACTTAGAGGAAGAAGGGACAGACAGAGATATACAGGCACACATAGAGGGAGAGATAATTGTAATAGATGTATGAGTTATTAAGTTGGTGAGCTAGGGAAGTAGTGAGCGACTCGATCCTGAGGGTTAGGTCACAAGTTGAGGAGCCCGGTGCGATCTATTCAGCCTCACAAGGATCGAGGAGCCTGTGGAAGAGAATGAGACCTAAGATTGTAAACACACGCGGTGTGATATATTTATGAACTATAATAAAAGATTGAGAGTCAAATATTTGTGGATGTATCCCGGGAGGGGGTGAACCACGGTAACAACTATGTTATGTGAATGGATGTATTGTCGATTAATTGTTGAATGTTAGATAAATGAATTAAATAGTTAGATCTAGTATTCCACATGCATGAATAGAATGACTACTATAAGTAGATGTTAGACCGAATAAATAAAGATTACAGAGTAAAACCAAAGATCTCCACTCATTCCCAGGTTGCAAACACATGAGTATTGCAGCTACCCATAGAGTTATCTCGGGTGAGACTGCGCAGTATACTTTTTGTGTTGCGTTGCCTTCTGGTCTACCAAAGGGGCCGGTAGTTTTAAAGGGATTTTGTTGGGAGCTTATCGAATCTGAACCAGGGTAAATCTATGATAGTACGATAGAATCAAAATAACCCATAAGGAATCCTAAGTAATACAAAGACCAATACAATAAGAGTAAAAATCCAACAAATGGTTATGTTGTCGGTTGTTTGGAAGAACATAGGATTGTGTATGTGAGATTTGTGGAATACGTGACTAGGTGACAAGACGCTGAGAGAATGATAATCTAAAAGGGGATGTCGAGAACGTGGAATCCAACGAAGGCAGAGATAGAGAGTTGGTTGAAGACAAAGGAGCTAGAGTTTGCGAAGAAAGATAACAGAAACCCGAAGTTGACACCGTGCAAATATCTAGACAAGTACATATTCAGTGACTTACATGAAGTATTTTTCTGTGATTTCTCGTATGTATTGAAAGAGTGGATAAAAATATTGAAAGACAACAATCCTACAAATCAGATTAGACAGCCAAAGTGGAATCCTGAAGAGATCGCACAGTTACAACAAGTTGATAATAATTTTATGTGTGCAATAGATTTCTGGTTAGATAGCATTGTTGTAGGATTTATCACGGAATTTGCAGTAGATACAGCGAAGTCTTACAGCGTAGCTGAACAAGAGTTATTGAAGGGACCTCAAGTTAGGTACATCATATCGTTATATACTTCCATTAGGATATTACTATATAACAAAGGTGTAATGACAATGGATTCATACAACTAAACTTCCATGTGTGCATGGGGGAAGGGGGGAAGCACTAATAGGAGAAGGAGAAATGGAAGGAGAAGGGGATAAAGGAAAGAAGGAGTATGCCTTGGACCCAATTATTATGGATGAAGACTAGATCAAGTGGATCATGGAAACAACTGGAAATACACGCAGTAGAGTACCCTACCAATATAAGGTGAACACCAAGAAGAGAGTTGTAGCCGTGAGGGAAGGCTTGGAAAGTGATGAAGAGGAGGTAGAGAATATTGGAGATGTGGAGAAGATTGAGGAAATACTACATGCAACATATGAGAGGAAGACGAGAGGCCCAAGAGTGGGAATATAAGGAAACACTCATATCCATATTAATGTCAGTGTGGAACCTATAAACCCGTGTGCGACTAATACACCAAGAAGAACACCACCATTTAGACAACTAAATTTTAGTTAGAGGAAGACATGAGGAAGTACATCTACACAAGAAAAAACAACTAGGGGAGCCAATTCAGGAAGCATTAGTCAAGTATATACACCATGTTGAGGTAGTAGTTTAGCATTCAGGATGGCAGGACATTATCCCACCATAAGATTACCAGAATTCAAAGGTGAGGCGTCGAAGGACCCGGAGAAGCACCTGTTTATCTATGAAAATATCTAGGAAGTAAAACAAATCACAGATGAGGACACTAAACTTGCACAGTTAGCTATCATGCTAAGAGATCTCGCACTGGATTGGTACATGAATTTAGCTGCAAACAGTCCACCGGGGACAACGAGAACGATTGGAGATATCAATAAGTTATTGATAAATGAGTTCCAGAATCCTGGTTCATATGATCAATACATGAACAAGATGATAGACATTATACAGAAACCAAGAGAATTTGTATGGGATATTGAATAGAGATTCAAATGATTGAAGGGAAAGATATAATATGTCATGACAAATATGCAGCATAGGCATTTGTTCGTCAATTCACTGCTACCACACTTGAAATATCCGTTGCGAAAAAAAAAGTTCCAAACACAGGCATAGGCTCTACAGGAAGCCATACAACTGGAAGAGAACTAATATCAGAAGACAGATCCAACCATAGAGGAGTTGAAGGAGGATCTGAAGAACTTAACATTCTAGCTAAACCAGATCAGAGGTAAGGACAAAAGAGAAGTTGTTTGGTGTACCAAATGTAGGACAGAAGGACACCATAAGAACGAATTTCCAACATTCGCGCAGTACATGGCAGCAAGAATGCCAAACCCATTGCTAATGGGAGGAATATGGTGTGAGATATGTAAGAAACAAGGTCATGATCCATACCACTTCCCAATGATGTAGAAGTACCAGACAGTGTCGAAGAGGTCATATTGCAACTTTTGCAAGTCAGTAGGACATGATGAAAAAGATTGTCAAACCATGGACCTCATGAGGGAAAGAACAACAGATGCATACAGGGTGCAGGCATAAATGATGATCGGGCAAGCTGCACCATAGTTTAACTAAGTACTAGCCTCGTATAACACTACACAGTAGCAGTATAACATTGTGCAACAACAATATAACACTGCACAGGGACAATACAATACGGCGCAGCCACACTATAATACCTCACAATATAACCAAACGCCTCAGTACAATGCGCTACAAGGGGATCGATATGGATACAAAGGTGGAGGAAGAGAAATAGGAGGCTTTGGAAGAGGCAAAGGACCAATGGTATGCCACAATTGTGAACAACCAGAACATTATGAAAGAGAATGTCCACCTCCACCAATGACCTATATGTATTGTCACACATCAGATCATGACACAGAATAATGTTCAACACTATTAGGGAAGATCTAGGAGAAGAGAAATCAGAACAATCAAAATGTTCAGTGGATTTCGATAGAAGGGATGAAGGAAAAAACATCAACATAGTTATGTGGGGAGGAGCTAAAATAGGAAACGACGCAGTAAGACAAGAGCCAACACAACACCAATGGGTGAAAAAGAATGTCGAACCAAAAAAGAAATTTGATGCGCAGAATGAAAATGAGATATTCAAGCAAGCTAGATAAGAATTTATGAAGCTAGACATTTCATCGACATCAACTACACAATATAATAAAGAAGTACCAGCGTATGAGATGCCTCCATCATTGGATCACACCGAAGAAACACAACCACTAGGACAAGTAAGTACAATTAAGGGTTTTTTGAAATGCTTTGTTAAACTACTAAATGATCCATCCTCTATTAAAGTATTACAAAATATTCTATAAAGATGTAGCATAGATGCAGAAGGAAAGCTAGAATAGAAAACAGTTAATCATCTACATACAAGAAGGAGAAAAAACAAGGAATTCAGAATAAACACCAACATTGGAGATTTCAACATGGAAGATATTATACTGGATTTAGGATCCAAAGTAAATGTGATACCAAAGAAGACATGGCAATGTATGGGAGAACCCACATTAGGATATTCACATGTTCATTTGAAACTAGAAAATAAACACAGAGTTCTACCAATTGGAAGACTAAAAGGAGTGACAGTAGATCTGGATGGAGTGCGCACTAAATTTGACTTCGAAGTAATCGAGATAGTGGATGGCACAACACCTTATCTGAAATTGCTTGGATTGGATTGGGAGTTTGACAATCAGGTCATAATCAAATTAAAGATGAGGAAGATGACATTCAAGTCAGAAGAATAAAAATTCATTGCGCCATTGGACCCATATGAAGGGGAAAGGTTTGTAGAACCTACTTTCTTGGACCTGGAGAAAACTAACCAATTATACAGAACAACTGCACGAGAAGAGGATTATGTGAACCCGACTGCAGATGGGGTACTCAGCTAGATAAGCATCACCTCATGTGTGTTAGACTCAGATACAGGCTTAGAAAACTGGCAATAGAGGTTACACAAAGTCTCCACAAGAAGATGCACAAGAATAGACCACGCAGTAAGATGGGTAGGTACAGAGATAAGGGAACCTCCCAGCTCCCACGGGGTGAATGAATTAAAGTCATTCTTAACACGATACAAAGATGAAGTGTTAGAAAATAAGAGGCTCTTAGCCTTGGATATAACACTCAAGGAAACACCTGCAAGATGGTGGGGTGCACAAAACTAAGTTGTTAAGGACTGGTACCAATGTAAGCGGTTACTGTGCATTAGGTTTGGCGTAGAATAAGGAAGCAACCAGCTACAGAAATATGACGAACAGGGGCACCATAAAAACACTTGGAGAAGTGTAGAACTCTATGGAGAATGACACCATCGGAGGAATGGCCTCATCATTTTTTTCACACATTAGAAGGGATCCCAACAAACTGGTATACAGACCAGTAATTGCGCAAAGGAACTACAAACTAGACAATATTACAACAAAAACTTATAGTCACTTTCTCATTTGATCATGAGAACCCCAACATAGACTCAACACTTAAACAAATTAGAGGGGTGATATTCATTAAAGAATCGGAATTTGAACTCATGACAGAAGGACAACAACAAAATAGACAGATAGTAAAAGACTTACTTTCATGTTACCATGTTTAGGGAGAAGCACCAAATGAAGACGACCCGCAAAATACCCAGATTGAGGAAGTGGAAGGAGAAAAAGAAGTGGAAGGACCACCTATAGAATCCAAAGTATTTGTTGCACCAATCAAGGTAAATAAAGTCAACATTGGGACAATTGAGAATCCAAAAATGGCCAGCATTGGAGACTACTGGGATGAGCAAACCTTGGAAAGCATAACAAAGTTACTGCGCAAGTACAATGACATGTTCCCAAAAAAATTGACATAAATGAAAGGAATAGTAGGAGGGCTAGGTGAAATGAAGATACCTCTCAGAGCTGAGGCAAGACCGATCAAACAATGACCATACAGGTTAAACCCTATATATAAGCAAAAATTCAAAGCCGAAATCCATATGATGTTGGAGGTTGGAATCATAGAACCTGTAGAGTAATATGAATGGGTAATCCTTATGGTAGTTCAAGAAAATGAACAAGGGGGGATAAGGATATGTGTCGATCTGAGGAAGCTTAATGATGTGTTCGTACATGACTCGTTCCCTGCCTCTTTCACATATGAGGTGTTGGAGAACATAGGAGGAAAGGAATCTTATTCATTCACCGGCGAATTCTCGGGATACCATAAGATCAAAATATCCCTGGAAGACAGATACAAGACCACTTTTTCCAAAGAATGGGGATCCTACCAGTACACATTCATATTGTTTGGACTGAAGAATGCACCAACAATATTTTCTAGAGTAGTCATAGTTGCATTCAAAGAATTCATCCACCAGATTCTAGAGGTATATCTGGATGATTGGACAGTCTATATTTTATTGAAAGACCATGTAGGGGTGTTGAGGCTGATGTTAGAAAGATGCAGGAAGTGTCAGATATTGTTAAACATCAAGAATTGTATATTTGAAACACCTTTTGGGATACTATTGGGCCATATAGTATGAAAACAAGGATTTCTAATAGATCTTGCCAAGATTGCAGTAATTGTTAATCTACCACAACCAAAATTAGTCCATCAGTTGAGAGTGACATTGGGACACACAGGATACTACAGGAAATTTATAAAAGGGTATGCGCAGATCATTGCACCAATGGAGAAATTGTTAAGAAAGGATAACAAATTTAAGTGGAATGAGGATTGTCAGTGAGGATTGGACACCCTGAAAGAGAATATGGTAATCGCATCAATATTAGTATTCCTAGATTGGGAAAATACATTCCATGTGCATGTAGATTCATCGACCATATCACTTGGATCCATTCTGGCGCAACCAGGATCAGGAGAATTGGACCATCCTATCGCATTTGCTAGCAGAAAACTGTCAGAATCGGAGAAGAATTACAATACCATAGAGAGAGAAGGCTTAGCTATGGTCTATGTTCTTCAGAAGTTCAGGAATTATTTATTGGGAAAACATTTCAAGATGTTCACGGACCATTCAGCTCTCAAATACCTCGTCAGCAAGCCAGTGTTGGGGGGAGAATTTGTAGATGGTTATTGTTGTTCCAGGAATTTGACTTTGAATTGATAGTCAAACCAAGGAAGTTGAATGCAGGACATGTTCACCTATCGAGGATCACTAATGGAGAGGAACCTCGGAATCTAGAGGAAAAATTTCCTGACGCACAGTTATTTTTAGTCCAAATAGTTGATGAATACTTTGTAGACATCATCCAATACTTGAGTACATGGGTTGCACCACAGGGATTCAACACCGCACAAAAGAAAAATCTAGTAGTCAGGGCTACAGACTATCAATTGATTGCAGGAAACTTATACAAAATAGGTGCAGATAGAATCTTGAGAAGATGTGTGCTAGAACATGAAATACCTAGGATTTTAGTAGAATCCCATGAGGGAATAGAAGGAGGAAATTATGCAGGAAAAGCTACTGCACAAAAGGTATTGCGTGCAGGACTATAGTGACCAACTGTTCACTAAGACTCAATGGACTACTGCCAAAAATGTGATGTATGTCAGAAGGTTGGTAAATTGAATAGAAGGGATGAGATGCCCCTCAGACCACAAGTAACCTTGCAGGTATTCGAAAAATTAGCAATATAATTTGTGGGACTGATTAACCCACCAACAAAAAGGTTAGGAGAGATGTACATTATTACTGCGACAAAGTATTTTAAAATATGGGTGGAAGAAACACTAGTAAAAGATTGTAATGTAGAGACAACAACACACTTTTTGTTTGGGCAAGTGATCACTAGATTTGGATGCCCAAGGATTTTTATGAGTGACAAAGGAACTCACTTCATTAACAACACTATTAAGGATATGTCTCAGGAGTTTGAAGTTTATCATCAAAAGAGTATGCCATATCGTCCTCAAGCAAATGGAACAATGGAATCCTTTAATAAAATCCTTGAGAATTCACTGACAAGATCTACAACGTTAATAGGGATGATTGGGACTTGAAGATACTAGCAGTACTATGGGCATACAAGACCACATGCAAAAAATTGATAGGGAAAACACCGTTCATATTGATGTATGGAAAAGAAGCAGTGGTTTCATTAGAGTTTTTGGTACCTAGTTTGTGCGTAGCAACAATTACCAACATGACAGAGCGAGGCGTAGTATGGGAAAGGCTAAGTCAGCTGATGATCATGGAGGAACATAGAATTCTAGCAGGGTTTCACCAAGAAGTATAGAAATCAAGGGACAAAGCTTGGCATGATAGACACATAAAGAAGAAAAAAATCAAGGAGGGAGGCTTAGTCTTGGTGTACGACAGTAAATCTTTTCAACACCCAGGAAAACTCAGAATGCATTGGTTAGGACCATACAAAGTAAAGACTATCACATATGGGGGATTTGTATAGTTGAAGGATTTAGGAGGAACAAAACTCAGAGGGATGATCAATGGGATTCGACTGAAGCTATATAGGGACATTGGACCTCTTAGCAATAAAAAAGAAAAAAAGAGAAAAAAAAATAAGCGAAGCAACAGAAGGTGTACCACATCAGACATCAAAAGATAGAAACATAAGGTGTACCATGCCAAACATCAAAAGATAGCAACAAAGGTGTAGCGCGCAGAAAAGAGAATGTGCACATGCACTCGGAAACATTAGCATGATGGAGAAAGGACCAACAGTCACTAAAAGGAAAAAAGGACGGAAAGGACGAGTATGGAAAATAGGCACCAACAGACGGTGGATATCAAAATTGAATGACAAGAATGATTGATGGGACGCCACATTAATCGCGCCAACTAGTGACGGTAAGGGAATTCAATGGAAAGTACACGGGAAGCACCAGTTCATTCAAAACACAAATTGGGTAACGTCTCCGAGAAGTTTCACACAATTCCTATATAAGGTAAACACACGAGGATCAGAATGTTTATTGTGAAATTGAGAAAAGCACAGAGCGACAAAGTATACGAGGGAGAGAGAGATTTTGCAGGAGTTACAGAGCCAACTAAGCTTGACGGACAACACCTTTACCACCATGGAACCACCTAATCTAGGAGCTCTGAGCTAGGCCTGCAGACGACCTCAAAGCAACCTCGAAGCACCTCAGTAGACACAGGAAAGCGAACAACAACCACCTCAACCTCCAAAATTCGTCAACTTGGACAAAATCCCGTCGCCCGATATGGCACCAGGAAGCCCCACACTAGTGGTGGAGGAAACCCAATAGAAAACACCAGTGGTCATGGATATCGATATGCCATAAGTAGGAAAGAGCCAATAGACCCAGGATACAGGAAATCCTTCATTCTTTGAAATCCCTGAAGAATCCCCAAGGGTGAATGGGATGGTCCCGAACTAGGAAGAAACAACCACGCCAGAAAGGTCACACACAACCATGTTGAAGCAGCCATAGGAGGGCATAGTAGAAGCTATCACTGGTCTGGCAGAGGAGTATGTATAAGAAAGAACAATGGAGGTTGGAACCTCAATTCATCCACCATAGTGGAAGGGCAAGCATCTAGTAGCAAGATCACCACATAGGAAAGCTGCCACAACCATATTCTTGTCACTCATTATGGAAGGGGTGCATGTTGTGGGTAACCTATTAGGCCATGTGGAGAAGCTATGGTACTCAGATCACGATGTGAGCGACACAGACAAGTTTCTAGAGTTTTCCAAGAAGGTTTACCTGGATATTATGGGTATAGGACACTTCGGCGAACCAATTAACCAACCAAAATAGTGGACAGTCGGACTGGCCAAAATCAGGATTCTAGGCATGTTGGAGATCCCGCACTTTGGAATGGGTCGAGACGTAACCAACTACGTCAAGCAGCTGATGACAGTTACCCATGGAGGATACTTATGGGTGGAAGAGCCTGTCTCGATAGACATAGAGCTCATTAAATATATTACAGGGTTTCCACCTCGGGGGGAGACACCCGCGCAGCTCCTCTATGAAAAAAATAAGGAGAAGGAACTAGCCAAGGAAATGAACAAGACGTATGGTACAGAAAGAGGGTCACGTAGAATCATAATTAAGAGCATTAGTGACGCAAAAACAAGGATGGCCACAAAAATAATGGCATCCAAGTTACTCAGGAAGTGTCATAAGGAGGAAGTCCCTGTCGGGGTCATCTCAGTTGCAACACAGTGTGTGGAGGGCACTATACTCAGCTAGGCCCCGTACTGTTGAATTTGTTCCTGGAAGACTGTAAGGGCATGCAGGACTTGGGGACATAATTTCACTATTCTTGGCTACTTGTCATAATCTCCTTGGTCATATGGAGGGAGCCTAAGTATACATACTTTGATGAGAGATCCAATTGTTTCCGCGCAACGCGATACCTATCACTGGGGAGCACTTCAGACCCTAAAAAAAAAAGTGTGAATGCAGGCATGTTCGCAGGGTATTACGATGACCTGCAGGAAATAATTTCCAACACTTGGAGGATTACGCCAGAAGTAGTCGCACAATATCAGGGCATAGCCAACTTTAAAGTGACCAGACATACAGTATGGATCCAAGCACTGAAGGATCCTGAGAACCAATGGCTACAATGGTGGTACTGCATTAAGGAAGAGGACAAAGAAATGGCCATCAAGGATTGACATGATGACTGGAGGATTCCATACTTGAATCAAGAGATTCATGTGGATAAGAAGGCTAATGCAGGGCAAGAACAGACACATGCAGGAAACAAAATGATGCCCAAGAAGCCAAATATAGGTCAGAACCCGATGCAATAGAAAAAAAGGGGTGTGTCCAAGAAAGGTACCCATGCGGGGAATAAGAACAACACCTAGGCGCCGCAGGAACAAGAAAAAGAGACTGAGATAGCAGAGGGGACTGCATCAAGTGCTACTCAGTAGGAGAAAGGCTAGACCAAGAGGCAAATCATACAAACGAGGGGTGCACACAAGAAATATAAGGCGCAAAAAATGACACCAGAATATACGATCACGGAGGAAAACGCGGACCTCGTGGCCCAAATGGTCCAGGATTGAACAACGAAGGATTTTGATGAAGCTCAGCACCAAAGGGACATTATTTAGGATGAGCTAGCAGACATGACGCAACTCCTCGAGAAAATCATAGAAACATAGAGGGTCGACAGAGGAATAAAATCATTCCTCGCAACATCACATACAGGAGCCAAGGCTGGATCGAGGGAGTAGGATAGGATTCAGACGACGGCACAACCAAGCTCGATGTTTCATGTTACACCCATCATGTTGCATATGGAAGACATTGTGGTTCAGAAACCCTTGAAATATCTGACCAAAATACAGTTGGTAATGACGCGGATACCAAGCAAGGCATTTTATAAACTACTTAGCATCGCACAAGAGGTACAGTCGTGACACACGAATGTAGCAGAACTGCAGTAGACAAAAGACAATAGAGAATATTTGGAATTGGTGTTTGAGTAGGTCAAGCTTGAGACCAAATACAAGAAAGATCGCATGGATAGGCTCGAGCAAGGATTGGTTGTATCCTATGAAAACATTCCAAAGAGCACACAGACAACAGATCTCATGGAGACGTAGAATATTGATCAGCTTGTGCAAACAATTGATCAATACAGGCAAGAGATCGAGATCCCCCAAGAACATCTCATCCCTACCACTCCCCCAGAGGTGAAGGAGAAAAGGAAACAAGAAGCAGCAACACAAATGGAGAAGATGGAGCAACAAGTCCGCGCAGCTGTCGACTTGCTCGATAAAGCATCACAACTATGGACAAAGATGGAGGAGGATCAACAAGTCCAACAATGGGACTAGGATGAGGAGAAGATAAGAACATCTATCCAATACCTAAAGTAGAGGTAGAAGATGATGTGTATCACTTAGCACCTCAAAGGAGAATAGGAGAAGAAGAAGTTGCAAGTAGAACTCATACCCGTGTAGACACAAAAGAAGGAGCGACAAGTCAAATGGAACCTCTCCAAGAGTGGGTAACAGAGGTCATTGCACAGGAAGAAGAGGAAAAGAATAACATGGCACAAAATCAAGTAGAGTGAAATTAGATGATCAATGACGAGATTGCAATGCAAGTATTGGATGCACTTAGAGAAAATATTGTGCAGGCTCAGACACAAGCAAAGGAACTCACATAGAAGTTCCAAGCTCTCACATAAGCTATTGAAGAAGCAAAAAAAATTTATGTGGCTCGGGACAAGCCACATGTCAATGTTGGGGGCATGTTGGATGCAGACCGAGTCAGGAAGAAAGGATATTTTTGGAGGAGAAACATACACAGAGGAAAGAATAGTTGGAAGGAAAAGAAGCATGTGTAAGAGAAGCAGGCGAGGCATGCATGCAAGGAAGACCTAATGACACTAGGGTTAGGGTTTTTGTAGTGTATTGTAATGGTTGGTGAGCCAAGGATAAAAATAAGTAGTACTTAGAGGAAGAAGGGGCAGACATAGAGAGGGACAAATATATACGAGCACACACAGAGGGAGAGATAATTATAAGATATGTACAAGTCATCAAGATGGTGAGCTAGGGAATTAGTGAGAGACTCGATCCCGAGGGTTAGGTCATAGGATGAGGAGCGTGGTGTGATCTAGTCAGTCTCACAGGGATAGAGGAGAATGTGGAACATAATGAGACCTAAGATTGTAAACATGCACGACATGATATATTTATGTACCATAATAAAATCTTGAGATCCAGATCTTTGTGGATGTATCCCAAGAGGGGGTGAAAAACGGTAACACCTGTGTTATATGAATGGATGTATGCATCTTTATTGTTGATTAATTGTTGAATGTTAGATAAATGAATTAACTAGTTAGATCTGGTATTCCACATGCATGAATAGAATGACTTCTATAAGTAGATGTTAGACCGAATGAATAAAGATTACAGAGTACAACCACATATCTCCACTCATTCCTAGGTTTCAAACACCTTAGTATTGTAGCCACCCATAGAGCTATCTCGGGTGAGACTCCATAGTACGCTCTGTGTGTTGCGTTGTCTTATGGTCTATCAGAGGGGCCGATAGTTTTAAAGGGATTTTGTTGGGAGATTATCAAATATAAACCAATTTGAATCTATGATAGTAAGATAGAATCAGAATAACCCATAAGGAATCCTAAGTAAGACAAATACCAATACAAGAAGAGTAAAAATCCAACAAGGGGTGAATCAGTATGAGCACTTTTACCACTTTTAACCACAATATATAAACTTCAACTTAATCAATAGTATATCATCAATGTATCATCAACATATCATGAGCATATAAACTTAAGAAAAATCACATCGACAACATCACATAAAGTACACAGTACACCATAATTTACGTGGAAACCCAAATGGGAGAAAAACACAGAATGCTTTCTTATATATCAAATAATACATTCATTGGAAGAACCAACTTCCCAATTATACAACTACAATTGGAAGGAGGCTACGAACCCCTATTTATAGGATCCAACCTAAAGGAATCTACAACTCCATGAATTATATGGCTCCAAATAGAAGGAGGCTACAACCCCCTGATTATTAGGCTCAAACATGAAGGAAGCTACAAATCCCTGAGTTATTTGGCTCCAACTAGAAGGAGGCTATAACCTCCTAATTATTAGGCTCCAACCTAAAGGAAGCTCCAACTCCTTATTTCTTTGACTCCAATCAGAAGGAGGCTACAACCCCCTAATTCTCAGGCTCCAACCTAAAGGAATCTACAACTCCATGAATTCTCTGGCTCCAACCAAAAGGAGGCTACAACCCCTTAATTCTCAGGCTCCAACCTGAAGGAAGCTCCAAGGGTTGACATCAATTACAACCAACTATCCAACAATCTCCCCCTTTGGAATTAATGGAAACAACGACATTGATGGAAAAACTGATGGAAACACTCATGCTCCAACGCTTATGCTCCCCCTATGACCATTTATCCTCATCAATGTTTCTCACTCTCCCCATTTGACATCAATGGAAAAGGGTCTCTCTCCTTGGGGATGATCCCCCTGTCTTCATGCATCTGTTCTCTCTATATGTTCCCATGCCTTTGTTCTTTCTCTTCATATGTTTCTCTCCTTATGTGACTTCTCCTGAAAGTATACCTTTTCTGAAAAATCCTTATCTTTCTCTTCCTTTGACACCATGGGAAAAATTATAACTCCCCTTGTCGGTATGTCTCCCCTTTTTTGCATGCTTCTAATCTTTCATTATGGATCTCTTTCTATGATGATTTCTCTTCCCTTGAATTCTCTACAAGATGTCGTGTAAATCAATGTAGGGATGCTTGTAAGCGTTTATTTTCCTCTCTTCTAGTGCTTGTTAATTGTCCATTGTTGTTTCCTCTTGTAATTCCATGACATATATATAAATCATTCATTACTTGATTTCAAATGATCTATCATGACCATACTATTCAACAATGTCCTTCTGATGATATAGCTTCTACTGGAGGTTTCTATTTCCCTATTATGTTGTGCCTTTCCCTGCTTGCCTTTCTATGACCAATTGAATCCAATTGATTCCACTAATGCTAATTGTAAATACGTTGTTATGCATCTTCTCTGACCAAAGTTTTTTGTACCTTATAAGTATCAATCTCTGTCCATAACTTCTATGCATATTCTCTGACCCGTGTTTTATGTACCTACTAAATATCTATCTCTATCCACATGTTGCAAATTGTTCATAACTTTGTTACTCAACTATCCACAATTTTGTCCCATCTATCACTCTGTACTTTTGATATCTGACTGCTATGAATCTATCTATGCAAATACTTCAACCTGATCAAAGGATGGTTCTCTGATTTGTAGTAGCTACTACACTCCCTCCCCTTGTTCAATATTCATATTTACTAGGAGTCTCCAAGTCGGATGGCTCAGAACAATGGAGGAATCCACACTAATCAATAGTAGTCTTCATCTTCATATGTAGACTCATAATCTCTTTTAAATATGACTTCTTCCTTTCTTCCCGTGGATTGATCTCACACTACAATTCCTGAAAATACAATCTCTTGGGCCTGGTCTTTATTCACCTACTCTTCTTTTCTTTCTCGTACTACTACAAAACCTGCGATATTTGGGACCTATTCTTTATTCACTTGTTCTTCTTTTTTTTCATTTCTTATCCAAACCTTCGTGTATCTGATGTCTTCATTTTTCCTTGTATATTTTTCTTCATCTCGTACTATTGTCAATCTTGAGAGTATGAATTTTGGGTGTCCTTCATTCATCTGATCTTCCTTTACATGTTCTTGTTTTCTTTTACAAACCTTCTGATCAGTGTTCTTTCTCAAGGAAGTATCCATCAGGCTTCTACAATCATGAGCTATGTGACCATAATTGTGGCATTTGTAACATTCAATATTGTGTGGGGCCACATAAGCATTTCTTGCTTGAACATTTCTTTCATAAGCCATTCAATCTGCAACTTTATGTCCAAAGTTAGTAAAATAAAAACAATGACCATAAAAGAAATTTACATACCTGGGAGTGAATGATCTTCTTTGTGGTGTAGTCCTTTTGAATTCTTGCCTTGGTTGATCAGGGTCTTCTCTTTTGTTGATCCCTTCATTCTGATTGAAGCTTCTTTGTGGCTTGAATGTGGAGGGTCTTCTTGAATATGTATCTTTATCATTTTTCTTTGATTTTGGCTAACCATTATTTCTTCCTTTGATTACTTCTGCATAACTCTTACTCTTTTGTTCATTCTTCTTTTCTGGCAACCTGGAGTTCTTCTCTTCAACATTATCTACTAATGATGTGGATGTTTCTATTTCTTCATCATTCTTGTTGAGCTTGATGATTTTGGATTTTAATGTGACAACTTATTCTTCAAGCTTCTCAACCTATTCTTCATTTTTCATCATTTGACTCTTCATGAATTATTTTGTTCTCTTTGCTTATTCAAGTAGGATATTCAATGAGATGATTTCTTGTTCAAGTCTTATTTCTCGTTCATAGAATTTTGCTTCAATATTGTTTTCCTTAACTTCTTCCTTCTTCTCTACTTTCTTTCTATGTGATATTATTTTTGCTTCTAAATCTTGTTTCTAACCCTTAAGAGTTTCTCCAATCCTTCTGGCTTCTTCTAGCTGAGATTTTAGATTTATGATGACTGGTTGGGATTCTTTGAATCTTTGAACACCTTCTTTTATCTTGAGTGACTTGTTTTATTCTCTTTCTTTCTTTATTTTATCTAAAGAATTGATTAGTTCTACTTCAAGATCTATTATTCCTTCTTCACAATCTTCTTCTTCTAGATCTGCCTAACATGATGAGCATCTCTCGTCTTGTTTTGTATCTTCTTTAGCATTTTCTAACTTTGTGATGGGAGAAAAATAGAGATTATGTATCTTATCCCAAATTTATTTAATTGATGAACATTTTCCCACTTTTTCTTTTACTGAATTAGGTAACCCTTCCAAGATAAAATCCATTTCTATTTTGTTGTTCTTTTTCAATTCCTTCTTGGCTTATGTTTTTGTCTTCTTTGTAGTGGTGTGTCCTATAACAAGTTATTTCCAAACATCATATCCATGTTCTTGTAAAAATGTTTTCATCCAGATATTCCACATCTCATAGTTCTGACCAATCTAACCATCAAACCATGGTATTCCATTATTTGTGTATGCACTATTCTTGATCTCCATGATATACCTTCCAATGGCTAAAATGTTTCCTAAAGGAACCTGCTCTGATACCACTTGTTGGAATACTAAGNGGGGGTGAATCAATATGATCACTTTTACCACTTTTAACCGCAATATATAAACTTAAACTTAATCAACAATATATCATCAATGTATTATCAATATATCGTGGGCGTATAAACATAAGAAACATCACATCAAGTACACGGTACACCAGAATTTACGTGGAAACCCAAATGGGAGAAAACCATAAAATGATTTATTATATATCAAAGAATACTTTCATTGGAAGCACCAACTTCCCAATTCTCCAACTGCAACTGGAAGGAGGCTATGACCCCCTATTTACAGGATCCAACCTGAAAGAAGCTACAACTCCCTGAATTCTATGGCTCCAACCAGAAGGAGGCTACAACCCCCTGATTCTCATACTTCAACCTGAAGGAAGCTACAAATCCCTGAGTTCTATGGCTCCAACCAGAAGGAGGCTACAACCCCCCTGATTTTCATGCTCCAACCTAAAGGAAGTTCCAAATCCCTGATTCTCCAGCTCCAACTAAAAGGAGGATACAACCCTTGATTCGTATGCTCCAACCTAAAGGAAGATACAACTCCCTGAATTTTTTGGCTCAAACTAGAAGGAAGCTACAACCCCCTGATTCTGAGGCTCCAACCTGAAGGAAGCTCCAAGGGTTGACATCAATGACAACCAACTTTCCAAACCAACTATCCAACAAATATAACATCAAACTCTGCAATCATATAGGATCATCAAATGCTTCGAATTTGAAAAAGGTCCCAAAGATAATATACAAATATCAATCAAGCATAATAAGTCAAAAAATATTATGAAGGGCATTTGAAAGTATAATATCAAAATGATTAATCAACCTCCATCAAATACAATCATCAATAGAGATGCAAACC
>SNQJ01S0096060.1:2240-12827 GCA_010110895.2 Picea sitchensis
CCCCCCCCCACCCCTCTCAATTGACTTATCCTGTACAACAGAGGCCCAGTTGACTTGTGCTGAAATTACTAAGACAACTGAGAGGGGACGGGGTGAATTAGTTGTTACCGTGCTTAAACAATTTTATGCCTATTAAAATTATTATTAATCTTTTCCAAGTGATCATTAATATTATTCGAGACATGAACAATAGAAATAATAAACATTCATCACACATATGATATACAAAGAGACATATATTCATGAGGAAACCCATAAAGGGAGAAAAACTCTTCTTCTTAGAATGATAGGCAATCTTTTATGTTTTGTACATCATCTATCTTTGAGCACCAACTCAAAATGAGGCTACAACCTCTTCTTTAACAAGATGCAACTTATAGAGAGCACCAACCCTCAATAATATCTAGCACCCACTAGAAAGAAACATATTTTCTCCTTCTGATTGCCAACAAAAACTGGATGGAAGCCCCTACTTTCACTTATACAAGCACCGACTTACACACCGAAAAATCTTTGTTTTCTGTAGAGCCACCCTGCCTCCCTCTTTTCTATCCACAACTATATGGAAGATACAACTCCCAATATTCAAGAACCAACTTGAATAACAGAGGACCAAAATCCTCCTTAGCACCACCCTACCACCCTGATTATAAACATTTGCTTGAATAACACCTTACAACAATACAGATATGTCAATGCTTTCCATTTCTTCTCTTTTCTACAATTTTTCTCTGCTTCTCTCTGTTCTTGCTTGGCTCCACTTTGTTGTGGGTGGTAAATCCCCCTACGGACTAGCATTAAGGGTTTTGTAATGCATGCAGAAATGACCTAAATTCTCCTACTTCTTACCATCATCCCAATCATAAACCCCATTATTCATATGTAAATATAAGGTTAAAAAGATCAAGTTACTGTACCTTATTTTTTGTGTTTGATGTCGATCCTTTAATGTTCGATCGCTCCTTGAATGCAAATATCCTCCCAAAGCTAAACTACATTCATAAACAAACAAACAAAGAACTTCAAACATGCATATGATCTATGATCTAATGGGTTAGAGATTTTATCAAAATATAATCAACATTAAACATTAAAAACCTCATATGGTGGGACGGGAAAAGTACTTCTTTTATTAATCTCACAAGAGTAAGTTACAATAGTGAGATCGACCACTACTCCTCGAATCTGGTCCTGGGATCCTCTTCAACTGTGCTCCAACTGCTTTTGTATATGCTTCTCTTCACACAATAGTTGCAAAAGGTTGGGACAAAGGGAATGCAAAATCAGGTAGAGTTTCTTTACAATTATTTTCCTCCTTCAAATGGGACCCCTACCCCTTCTTTTATAGTCTGAAAAGGGCTCGGTATTTAGTTGAATGACCGGATGTAGGCGGTCAAACGATTTTAGGAAACCTACCCGAAAATTTGTATTCCGTTTGCAAATTTCTATTTTTCGTGCTTTTGTAGGTATACACAGGTTGTAGTGGGTCAGCTAGCATATACACGCGTGCAGTAGTGGAGCAGGGTGCGTGTGCCTTCAAAACGGATGTTTTTAAGAAGAGTTTTTCAGTAGTGGCTTGGAAAAAATGGAAAATGAGATGGCCTGATGCCAAGTATGCATGTCTGGTGAAAATTAGGGTTATAACAGATGCCCCCTAATGTATGAGGTCAGAAGAACATCTGATGGCCGAAATACATTATCAATCTTTACCACTGTACGAAACAAGTGAGCCTTGGGACCAGAGTTTGGGAGGTTCCCTCTGCAAAATTAAAATTGTCTCACCGAGGCGGGCATACCCATGCTCGCGATGAAATAAAATCATGGCTACCAATCAAATACACTATAGATCCATGTCATATAACTATATAAAGTGTAGCCGCGAGCAATACACAATGGATTTACATCTCGAAATAAAAAAGATATACATGTATAGTATCCATCTTTCAGAATCTAATAAGTCCTGATGGCTGGAGATGAGGCCTTCAGAGCTCGAGCAACAACTTCAAAATTTTCACAACTCGGGTAGGAGTGTAATATGAGTGTATGACTTCACTACCCAGAGGTCTTCGACAGTTGGTCAGGAATGGACTAGAGGATCTTGATGATCAGGCTAAGGGCTTCATTGATTTCGATCAAAGACTTGATTGGAATTTTGGGATGGTCGAGCATGAGGGTAAGAGACAAACTGCAGAGGGGATGACTCAGGCTTGGTAAAAACTTCCCTTGGACAATAGCACGACAAAATATGAGACTCGGGAAGCATGGTATTTGACATAAGTCTACGATGCAGGAGGCAATGCAAACTCTCCAAATGCTTGGAAGAATAACCAAATGGAGGAGGACATAGCTCTATGTAGTGAGAACAACTTCCTAAGTTTAGGTTAAATCCCAAAGCTTGACGAACAAACAGAAGGATGTGCTTTATCCAAGGGCGACTCATTGTGCTACCAACAAAAAGAAAATACTTTTCCCTTCCTCTTTTTGGGGCATATTTGATTTTTTTGTCTTTTTCAATAATTTTGGAAATCTTGAAAAATAATAAAAGAATGCTACGTTACAAAGGAGGATCGGGTTTCGCAAACATACTAGTTCCAAATGCAAGGAACACATGGATGCTCAGAGAAAAAGGATATATGCAGGAAAAGGACACTCGAGAAAAATCCTCTGTGGGCCAAGGTGTCAAGACGCATTGGCAAAGTGTTATAAGGCTTGCGTATGAGGCATGCTTCAGATGGTTCAGTTGAGGGAAACATGGAGCCGACATTAGTCCAAAGACGCAGGTATGCAAATGCGATTAATAAGACACAATGGTAACGTCCTTTGATGTGGTTTTTACGAGCCCAGAGAAGGTAAATTCGATGGTTTTTCATATTTAGAGAGTCTGAAAAAATGTAAAAGGAGACTCCATTAGGGTACCTTTTTCGAAGGTAGTCTAGTCGGTTCGAAAAAGGGGTAAACTAGCACCGAAAATACATCTATTCAAAACCATTTTAATGAGTGTGATAAAGACGAGATCACTTGACAATTTTTTCATATTTAAAGAGTCTGAAAAAAACTTAACTATGGACTTCATATGGGATGTTCTTCTGGACCATTTTAACAAGTGTGAAGGAATAAGGCCACTCGACAATATTTTCAATTTTAGGGAGTCTAAAAAGAGATTAACTATGGACTTCGTGGAAGTTCCTTTTTTTGTAAATTTAGTCTCTCAGGCTCGAAAAAGGGGTAAAATTATACCTGAGAATACTCTTCTAGAGAACCAAGGCTCCTAGAGTATACCTTTGTTCGTATAGTTGACCATCCAGACCGAAAAAAGGGGTAAACTACCACCAGACAGACGTGCCTTCAAATTTCACTTTAGCGAGCGTGAAGGTCAACAAGATCGCTCGACAATCTTTTCATTTTTAGAGGGTCTGAAAAGGGCTTAAAAGAAGACCCGTTGTGTTTTGGGAGTCCTGAGGGTGAGGTCAAGTGAGATAATGAATTGTGAAAATGAGGCTCATACTCGTAATCAGGAAAAACTAAAAATGACTCCCCAACCTATAGTCATTAGTGACAGCATGGATGCCTGCAACCAGGATCTACCTAGGGCGCCCATGTACAGGTAGGATCTACCACCAAATTACGACACTTCTAGAGCAAAAAGAGGTTTTTGCGTCGCAATTCGGTGGGATCGATCCTATGGAAAAGAGAAAAAGACAACAATGTGCAACCAGTGGAACTGGAAATCTATCTTACATGCACAAAGTTGAAAAATTGACTTTTCACTGAAAGACCTTTTAAATGACCCAAATCGCCAAAAAAATTCCAAATACCCAAAGTAACACTTATTGTAACATACCCTATGAAACTCTTGAACCATATAAAATGATTTTCAGATTATGAAAAACAACAAAGGGGTCCAAAAAATGACAAAAAGTGACCAGAAAGTTTATAAATAGAAGCTGGCAGCTCATTATAACCATTGCTAATTGAGAAATTCACTAAAAGCCAAAAATACCCCTTTGTGAAAAGAGTTGATTCGGGGAGCCTCAGTGGACGAAATGAATTTCCAGTTGGACCAAGTAAGTACATACTAACCCCTCTTGTAATTAAAATTTTCTTTTATGCATTTAAATTTGTTTTTTGGAGGGGCATCGACCTTTAAAAAGGTCGGCCCTACGTATACACAGGTTGTCCTATGACAGCCTGCGTGTGCACACAGGTAGGAGAAAACCTGCACGCGTGCACATGCGATTGTGCACACTAAAACCCACGTGTACCCTCCATTTGGTGGGATTTTTTTAAAAAAATGCAAGAGTTAACCCTTTTGAACTTTGTCTATTACAGGATGTATGTTCACTGGAGAGAGAGAGAGAGCATGAGAACATTGATCTTTTGGTCGACGAGGACCCTGATTCTCTTGCCGCATTGTTGCAATGTGGTTTGTTAAAGTTTTTCCATTGTCATTTCATACGGGCACAACCTAGGCTACTGAACGCCTTGGTTGATTATTGGCATCCTAACGTAGAGGCCTTCATGCTTGAGGGATAGTCGTTGACTCCAATGACCAAGGGTATCTACTTTTTGAATGGCCTCTCAAGGAGAGGGGAACCAGTCAATTTTCGCACTTTTCCTTGTGGGCCTCACAACATATCGGAGTTGATTGGACTCTATTGTGACGCCGACACAGACAAAATGGGTACACAGGTGTTGATAAGAAATATTCAAACTTATCACTGAAAGTGATAGTGTTTCTCATTGGGAGGATCATTGGGTCTGGGTCTTTGCATCAAGCTTCCCGAGTGCACATGAATTGTGTGTTTTAGTGCTTAAATGCACAAATTGTTTTACTGGAGCACCACATTACTGGATTGTATGAAGAGGCATCTAACAGAGTGTCGAATGCGGAGACACAAAAACTTTGGGTTTGGGAATATTCTTTGTGTTTTATTCTTCTTCGAGAGTGCCTAGCTTCAGTCCTAGAGAGACGATATGAGGACACGCAACCTCTCACCCCATGCTATGCAGATGGGTGGCGTTGTTGCCACAACAGGGGGGAGGAAGGACTATTGAGGCCTTCGACAACAAGTTTTTTGCTTGGTGGGCACGACAGATTCTAGCCATAGAGGACTACCCCTATGTTGGGATCAACTTATCTAGAGATCCTGAGATGTTGGTACCTCCTAGAGAGGAGTGAGGAGAGATGGGTAAGTTTGTTTTTTGTTTTATGAAGTTATTTAATTTTTATGTTTTTTTTTTAAATATATCATTTTTTTTGTATACCAGAGTATCTGACACGCATGTCTTTTTTATGTGTAGACGTGGGGCCAGTGCGTCCAGTAGAATTTGTAAGGACAAGGTGGCATCCTCAACCGGAGGCGGGACCAGCCACAACCAGTGGACCAACAACAACAGGGGGACCTCCAACTGGGGAGGCTGAGAGAGTTTTGAGACGGGTAGAGGGGAACCTCACCGCGCTTACTTGGATAGTCCCCATGGTGGAGATCTAGGATCTCCCACCGTCCATGCAGAATCACGTTGTTGGGGTACCACGGACCTAGGTCCATCTTTTTCGGCATCTGGCTAACGTCGTTGTTCATTACGGCAAGGCCAACAGGCCCCGCCCTTAGATTAGACTGGACTTCTTATGTGTCGAGGGAACCTTTTGTATATTTTTGAGGGCATAAGCCCCGTGAATATTTACTAAACACATATTTTTTTAGGCTCTCGCACCCTCTTATGTACTCTAACACTTTGCAATATATATATATGCGTATTTACATCTTTTTGTGTTTTATGGATTACATTTATTTTCAAATGTATTTACATGTGTGTGTGTGTGTTTTTCTTACATGTGTGCAAGATGCCAAACTAATACATGATTAGCTAGAGTATTTGTAACTTGATTTAATCTCCTAGGAACATAGATATACGTAATGTAATCAAAGCTTCGTTCTAAGAGACGTACCCTAAGGAACCATGGGTGTAGAGTAGGATCATGAATGTGATAAACTCCATTTAACTGAGACACAACCAGATGAGCATCTAAATAGACCCGGAGGTGAGAGATACCAAGCGACAAAGCATCACGAAGCAACTCAAGAACTGCGTTGTATTCAGAAACATTGTTTTTGGTGTTACCTAAACAGATACCTCCTGAACATAGCAACTGGCCCTAAGGTGTGAAAATCACCCAAGTTGCAGAAGCAAGCCTCCGAGTGTGTCGGCTAGCATCGTCCGCGAAACCAAAAAACACTTATGATTCAGTTGACATCTGCGACAGTGAAAAAGATAACATAAAAAATGATACGTCAATAAAACCAAAAGACAAAAAAGTAATAGTACAAAGACTATACATATGTTACAAAAGTCACCCAAGGTGACCCACCTATGAGTAATACTTCTTGAGGTAGAGCCCATTTCTAGGCTCTTCCAAAACATTTCCCTCAAAGTCCACCAGACGATAAGCACCCTTCTGTAGTACTTCGTTTACAATGAAAGGTATGAACTACATGGGTTTGAACTTGTCTGTCCCTAGGGGGTCCTTATCTTGGTCATAGACCAGGACAAGGTCGCCTTCAGAGAAAATATGAGGATGAATAGACTGATCATACAGACACTTGACTTTTTGTTTGTGAGCCTCGTTAGCCAAGGCCGCATCATGACGCTACTCATTGAGCTTATCAAGGTATAATAAATGCTCTTCAAGCAGTGAAGTGTCTGACAATAACTGTACTGCCAACTTTAAATATGGGATCTGACACTCTATGGGAAAGACTGCTTCCAGCCCGTAAATGAGTTGAAAAGGTGAGAAACCAGTTGCAGTCTTAACAAATGTTCAGTAAACCCATAATGTCGAGTATAACATCAAATCCCAATTTGACTTGGCCAAATTGATCGTTCGTTGTAGAATGGTCTTAAGAGATTTATTTACAACTTCCACTTGACCATTCGCTTGTGGGTAGTAGGGTGATGAATTTTCTTGCCACAACCCAAGATTTGACCTTAACTTGGTCATGATTTTGTTTTGAAAGTGACTACCTTGGTCAGTGAGAATCTCTCTCGGGACACCGAACCTTGCTATTATCTGGTTGAAGAAAAAGAGAGTTGTTGTCTCCCCGTCATATTTGAACGTTGGCATAGATTCGACCCACTTGGTGAAGTATTCTACTGCTATGATGATATAACGGTGCCCCCTTGTTGAAGGGGGGTTGCATGTAGTGTAATCAATTCCCCATTTAGTGAAGGGACCAACGATAATAACGGGAAACATGGGAGCGGGGTGTGCCCTCATCTTCTGAGAGACGATTTGACACGGGCGAAACTTCTTGACCGATTCAACACAATATTTTATTCATGTTAGCGAGAAGTAACTGGCTCGTAGAATATTTTGGGTTGTTGCCAACCTAGACAAATGACCGCCACATTCCCAGTGTGGAAATCGTTAAGCATGATTTCTACTTCTGCATGAGTGAGACATCAACGAAGATGCAGTCTACACCTTGACGATACAAAGTGTTCTCGAGTATGAGATAATTCTTGTACTGATAGCATATACGATGATGCTCATCACGAGAAGCAGAGGCAGGACACTTCAAATTCTGGAGATAGACAAGCACATATCCATACCAAGGGTTAGAATATGCAATCAAAAACATGTCTCCTTTGATAGGCGACTCGTCGGGTACAAAATCACTCGATTCGACCAAAAGTTCCGATATGAGTTCCACAAAGACCATCAACTTTTTCGATTTCTCCGAAACAAACTCCAAGTCGAATTCCTAGAGGATAACTATCCATCTACCGATCTTTCCGCCGATGACTTGTCATGTCGATACATATTGAAATTGATTCACAACGGCAATGACGGTGGTCTTGCAAAAAAAAATGTAATGACGGAACCATTGGACAACATGGACTGCTGCCAACGCAAGTTTTTCAATGTGGGAATAATTGAGTTCCAGTTCAACTAGGCCTCGACTCAGGTAATAAATCACATATTCTGAGAAAAAATCATCCTCTTGAACTAAGACCATACCAATGATCGACTCCACAGCGGCCAAGTACAATAAGAAATATTTATTATAATTGGGTGGCTAAAGCAGAGGGGTGGATGTGAGGGAACATTTCAACACTACGAAAGAGCATTGAGCGGCTTCGTCCCAATGAAAAGGAACGCTCTTCTTCAATAAACGCATAAAACCCTTTTTGATCTCGCCATAGTTTGCAATGAAACGTCGTAAAAAGTTCTCTTTTCCTTGCAAACTTTGAAGTTGAGGGATGATTCACGGGGGAGGCAACTGAACTAATGCCTCAACCTTTAGAGGATCGACCATGATCCCTGTTGTTGAAACTATGAAACCTAGCAGACGACCCGATATGATGTAAAAACTGCACTTGTTTGGATTCAAGAAGATTCGGTAGTAGCGACATTGTTCAAGGATAAGTCGGAGGTGTGCCAGATTATCAACTCTCTTGCGAGATCATGATGCTAAATCATCGAGATAAGCCTTGACTATGTGTTTGAGTTCGTGGAAAGAAAAAGAAATGGCCCGCTGAAACGTAGCTCCAACATTTTTCAGACCAAAAGGCATCTTCCGATAAGAGAATGTACCCCACGGAAAAATGAAAGAGGTTTTGTGTTGGTCTTCAGGTTTGATATGTATTTGATTATATCCCGAAAAACCATCCATGAAAGAAAAGGCTTCACAACCTGCACATTCATCGACTATTTGGTCAATAAATGGCGTGGGGAAATTATCTTTTGGGCAAGCCCTATTCAGATCACGGAATTCCATACATACATGAATCGTACCCTGTTTTTAATTGACTAGCACAGGATTCAACACCCATTGAGTCAATTGGACGGGGTAGATGAAACCAGCTTTAAGTAGTTTCTCTACTTCAACCTTAGTAGCTGTTTCTTTCTTAGGATTGACCGGACGAAGCTTCTGACGGATCGACTTAATATTGGGATAAGTCATGATTTCATGTTCGACAATTCTTGGATCTATGCCTGGCATTTCCTCGTAAGACCAAGAAAACACGTCGCAGAATTATTTGAATAAATCCATGTAGATTTGAATCTCCTCATGGGAGCAGTCCGCTCCGACGAAGATATTCTCCACTACGGTAGGGGTTCTGGAGATGTTGATAGGTATTGTTTCAACTTTTGTTGCCATATTTCTTTCGGTGTAAATTGCGTGCATTGCTAAAGGATTGATAGGACAATCTTTATCTCCATTCATAGTCAGAGTGAATTCACCTGCTTCAATTCATCTTAACTCTGGGAGGAAGTAAGATCTATGATGAAAATCATCCCAGGGTCTGTACAGACTAGTCATTGCCTCAATAATTGCCTCGTCTGAGGGTAAGACTAGGTCTAAAGAATTTATATCAACAAAGGAACCTTGACCACAAATAGGCTCGAGCACTGGATATAACTCTTGTGCAAGAGTCGGGTCGGGGTCGGCGAAAGCTTGTTGAATAATCGAGTATGCAACTTCTGCCATGGATAGAGGCATGGCCATGCCATGGTTCTCTGTCTCTTCCATCATAGATGATGGGGAAGGAAGAGTCCATTGATCATTAAAGTACGTCGTGAAAAATGACGAGAGTTGAAAAATTTCGGCCCGAGGCTGTTCGGGGACAGTTGACATGAAATGGATATTTTCGGTCGGAGGCGGGTAATCGAAAGTACCCATCAAAGGTGGGAACAAACCAACCCCTACGTTGATGATGTTGGGCTGAGGGTTATCAATCATCGAGACCGCGGAGACTCCCGATGAAGGGTCAGAATGAGAGAAGGATAACTGATCAATGGTCACAATCCGACCCTCGTGTGGAAACAACAAGACTCAGAAAACTATCATGACCACTGCTTGCATAGCATAGGTCCAACTCCTTCCTAACAAGATATTGTAGTTGAGATATGCATCAACCACTTCGACTTTGAAGCACATAGATTTCCCCCCTAACTACATGAGCAAGGAGGGGATGATCCCATGTGGCTGGAAATAATGATCGTCAAAAGTCGTAAGAAGAGTAGGTGACAGGGAAAAAATGGGTTGGTTTATGGCCTTCCAACATGCCAAATACATCATGCATGTCGAGGTTCCCTCATCAACCACTTTGCGGAAAATGTTCTGGGTAAAACTTTTTGTGGTCTAAGCCACTACTATATGAAAATTTACGTGGTAAGGAAGACGAGGTTTTAAGTCGTTTGTATCAAGCATGATTATTCTCGGATTACAAGCCTCAGCAGATCCTAAGGCAGCTAACAGAGCCTTTCTCTAGGAAGGGAAACTCTGGAGGAAATCCAAAGCAGACATTGCACAAGGGGTTTTTGACAAATCCTCCACCATAGAGTAGTTTTGGGCGGCCCTTGCATTCCGATTGTGAGAATATTTCTTGAACACACCTTTTGGGATGTGTGTCATTGTTTCTCCCAATGTATTCTCAATATGAAGGGGAAGATATGGGTTTTCAACTTCTTTACTCTTCTCATAGGTGCTTGGCATTTCATAGTCACAAGTCCTAGTTTCTATGTCAATGTTACCTTTCATCATGTATACATTTGCAGACAAAGGATTACTCGAAGACGGG
>SNQJ01S0096060.1:12874-24377 GCA_010110895.2 Picea sitchensis
CGTTAACACAACAGGCTTTTGCTATGCCAATAACTTCTGGGCCTCCACAAGCCAAGGGAATTGATGTGTCGGGTGGTCCTCCTTGCAAAGATTATAAGGATACTTCGACTTCTTCTTTTCAGTGTCGCCCCTGCCAAAATTATCGATGGGTTTCTTATCCCCCTTACCCTTCTTTCGTTGTTTCTTCTTTCCATCAGGATGCTGGGTGGCCTTTGGGTTTGTCGTTTTCACATTGTGTACATCTGAATTTTGGGTAGGGGGAACAACGGAACCGATGGTCTGGCTAGCCGTTGTCTGATGTATCGACAATTGTTGCAATTTATTTGACAATGGATCAGTGGGATTCGTTTATGATGAACCAATAATGCCATTGGCATGTGGTCCAGACCTCTGTCTGGTCTTGTCAAGTATTGACCTTGGTGCATCTGGAAAAATTTCATAAAGTAAACCAGACTGAGAGTAAAACAACTCTAGTAGTTGAGCTCTCATTATCGCATCTTCCTCAGAAAACACCCCGGACGTTGTGACGTATTTAGACAACTGGGGTACTAAATACTTAAGGAACCACTCTAGCAAGAATGCTAGTGGGACTGACACTTTTATCAAACTCTTCCAGCGTCTCCATTCTCGAATGTGATCCAAGATATGATCCGCTTTTGTCTGTGAAAATTTGGCTAGCAATTCAGTGTCGGCGTCGTATCTCACAGGTAATTGGAAATGGTTTAAGAAATCCATTGCCAATTCGCCAAAGGAAGAGTAACGTGAGCGATCGAGCTCCATGTACCATTTCACAGCACCCCCTATGAGAGTGTGTTGAAACAATCACAACTGGACGAAGTCATCCATCAAAGAGTTAGACGAGTACCATAAGTGGAAAGTAGTCACATTATCGCCAAGATCTTCATTAGGCTTGGCTTCGAACTTTGGAATGTCCGAAGGCAACTTGGTCGGCATAGGAGGCCAACTCGGATCGTGACATATGGAGTTGTTTAATAACCTTTTCAAGTCTGGAAAGTGCAAAGTTGCCAGAAAGGGTAGTTTGGGTTGTGGATTGTAACCAGGGAAAAAGGATCCTGGAGTTTGACTGGCACCAGGTTGCCAAGAAAAGTTAGGTTGTTGGCTAGGGATTTGGTAATAAACATGGTCGTGATCGATGTATGGATTCTATGCTTGTTGAGGCATCATCGGCTAATTCCCAAAATATGACGTAAAGGGTCGGGCTTGCATCGCATTACAAGGATTTTGGGAAAGGTTGCCCCGTTCTGATCTGATGGGCATAGGCGTTGAGCCTTAACCGGGGTTCCATTGGGTATGGAAAGGGTTGCCCCCGATTGAAATCCCTAATAAGGGAAATGGTCCCTGCCACAGATTCCAAGCTCCTTGTGAGGAAGGAATTCCTAAGTTTTCCCCCTGTGTAGTAATAGTACCCTATACAAGATGTGCTTGTCCATAAACGAGGTTTCTCCTGGCTGAGATGGCAGTTGACAAGAAAGAATTGTGACCAAATGCGCTGAATAAAGAGAAAGGTGTTGAACCAACCGACATGTTATAAGAAGGTAGTGCTTGACTACCTACTCCAAACAAGTTTACGTTTGGCCCGACAGAGTGTTGATGAACACCATTGAGTGAGGGGGATGAAGGGGGTATATGAATCCCATCATAAGGGAAAGCGATAAAGGGAGTTGAAGTGCCCCCCATAGATCCTTGCAGAGGAGCATTGGAACTCCCTGCCCCTAGACCTAAAGTCTATATATTGGAGGAGGAAAGTACATTACTCGTACTGAATCCAGGCATACTGTATGAGAACGGAGGGCCTGTCTCACTCTGGGTAAACGAAGCAGTGATCACCTCCATAGATGGAACCGAACCGCTACTTGAGGTAGAAGCAGTCGATACCATAGTGTCTCAGACCGATGACAGTTGGTTAGGAGGTGGAACACCCCCTCTAGTGACAGTCGTGGAGGGAATATGAGTATTCCTAGAAGAATTAGTAGTGTTTGGTTCCATTGTTGCTTGAGACACTATCAGGTGCTCATAAGGATAAACTTGCACAATGACATATGTTGATAGATCAGTATTCAGAGGTTCGTATGGACCAAGATATTCTGCTCCAAGGTTTGAAATGGTTGGTTCCTTTGGAATCAATTGTTCTTCTCTCAAATATGGGTCGGGCACAGTTTCCTGTAACTCGATTGTCTCAAAAGACCCTTGCTAGTCTAGTTTTCACCTTAGCGGTGACAGGGGGGGGGGGTTCAAGGTCAACTGGCGGCAAGCCCAAAATCCTTCATGACCAGAGGAACCCCTGATCCTCCACTATGTGAGAATATCAAAGACACACTAGGGATATCTATAATCATTTGAAAACCAGCACGCACTAGAAAAAGTACCTATGAGATAAAACAAGCAGTCACTAGCTAGTTGGAAGAATAGTTACAACAACCAACACTAGAGAAAATTACCAGTGCAAGTGAAACTCGAATACAGAAGCACCCTCTGGGTATAATCTGCAAAGCATGGCCCAATGTTTGTCCTAGGTACCATGTTATATCCCCGCAGTCACCTGTGTAAGTCACTAGAATGATAGGCAACTAGGTTGTCAGCGCGCAAACAATCACCAGGCGGGTACAGTCGACAGTTGGGTGGACCACAATGAGAAGGGTATCAAGCCCAAAACCTATCAAGGGTATCGAAATCAAGTGTTACAGAAGATGACTGAGGACCTCAAATGTATTCAAGACCCATGAAGCTCCGTAGAAAATGTGATCAACGGAATCCCAAGATAAGTCCTCTATATGCATTCCCCACTACGCTTGGTCCGACTTTGGAGGGTTTATCTCTGCTACCTTTTCGCACGCGACCTCGTGCTTAGCCCCTGTGTTAGAGGGGGGTCCCGGATAACTTTCATGATACTAGACTTTTAACACTCCCTAGAACAGACTCTTATGTTTGTTTTTGCAGCCTTGAAGAGTTTCCTCTCCAATCCTAAATGAAGGCTCTAGCCTAGACTAGTTGATGGACCCTACAAACTTAAAGTCTAGTTGATTTTAATTAATCATTAATTTTAGTAGTTGTCTTAAGTCAAAGGGAAAAAAAGTGAAACCAATGATGTTTTTCAAAGACGAAAGAGAAGAGCATATAATGAAATTGGAAACAAGTTACCTCTTCACAAATTCAAATTTGCACATTCAAACTCTTTAACTAACTTTTCAAACTTTTTTTCCTAATATCTTTCAACAAAAAACTCAAAACAAGCTTTCACTCGACTACGAGATACTTATTGTCCTAATACAATCAGTCAGGAACTTACGAAATCAATCTTTTTCCTGATGATTAAAGAAAACAACCAACTACTTAATCCAAACCAAGAAATAAAAGATATTTTTTTATTATTATTTAATGCTTAAAAAGCAAAAAGGGAAAAATGACAACAAGTAAAGACTGAAAAATGACTTATGGCCTAAGCGCAGATCGCAAAGAGTTACTAACAATAACACACAAGATGATTGAAGTGGACTCTCAAACTTGTCTAAAAACCCTATTATAGAAAAACAGAGGAAATTTTTTTAATGAAAAATAAAGCTATGCTATAATCAAACCTAAGATATAGACTACTATGATAGAGACCCAAACCAGATCAAGAAAATCCCTGAGAGGTGTGACTCCTGACAGGGAAGAGGATGACTGCCTCTTCTAAAAAAAAAATTCTCAATAGGTACGCTACTGACAGTTCAACAACTAGCGTATGTACGTGGGTTGTGCAAGGTCAAGGCATGTATGCACACGTACAGGCCTATTGTAGGTCGTGTGCACCTCTGCAACTCCTCAAAAGATTGAAAACAAACAATCAAGCTGTGGCAGGGAGCACTGGTACTGAGAACCAGAATCCCTCGAAGACACAGAAACTTACTTTGACAAAAAAAAATTAAAAGATTTTTTTTTAAAACCAAGCTAATCTGAGGTTATACCTAGGCTACAGACTGTAACAACAAAGACCATAACTAGATCCAGAAAACCCCTGAGAAGGATCACTTCTGACAGGGAAGAGGATGACTTCCTCTCTTAAAAAAAACGTTTCTGAACTCAAGCACGCTATTGATCCTTCAGTAGCCAACGTATGTACATGGGTTGTGTGAAGTCAGGGCACATGTATATGCGTGCAGGCCTTCTACAGGCCGCGTATGTCTTTGTATCTTCCCCAAAAAAGAAAAAAAAGTCAAGTGAATAAAGCAGGGAGTACTGGTATGGAAGACCAGAGTCCCTACTAGGTCAGACTCTTGCAGAAACTCAGAAAAAGTTAATAAAACCAATTTAAACACCCAAAAAGTATCCCCAAAAACCCTAGAGATCTCCCCAGTATGGTCGCCAATTTTGTTGTGGGTGGGAAATCCCCCTACGGACTAGCATTAAGGGTTCTATAATGCATGCAGAAATGACCTAAAGTCTCCTACTTATTACCATCGTCCCAATCATAAACCCCATTATTCATATGTAAATATAAGGTTAAAAAGATCAAGTTATTGTACCTTAGTTTCCATGTTTGATGTCGATCCTTTAACGTTCATTCGCTCCTTGACTGTAAATCTCCTACCAAAGCTGACCTTCATTCATAAACAGAAAAATAAAGAACTCCAAACATGCATATGATCTATGAACTAATGGGTTAGAGATTCTATCAAAATATAATCAACATTAAATATTAAAAACCTCATATGGCGGGACAAGAAAAGTACTTTTTTTATTAATCTCACAAGAGTAACTTACAATAGTGAGATCAACCACTGCTCCTCGAATCTGGTCCTAGGCTCCTCTTCAACTATGCTCCAACTGCTTGTGTATATGCTTCTCTTCACACAATGGTTGAAAAAGGTTGGGACAAAGGGAATACAAAATCGGGTAGAGTTTCTTTACAATTATTTTCCTCCTTCAAATGGGACCCCTAACCCTTCTTTTATAGGCTGAAAAGGGCTAGGTATTTGGTTGAATGACTGGATGTAGGTGGTCAAACGGTTTTAGGAAACCTACCTGGAAATTTGTATTACGTTTGCAACTTTCTATTTTTCGTGCTTTTGTAGGTATACATGGGTTGTAGTGGGTTAGCTAGTGTATACACACGTGAAATAGTGGAGCAGGATGTGGGTGCCTTCAAAAAGGGTGTTTTTAAGAAGAGTTATTCACTAGTGGCTTGGAAAAAATGGAAAAGGAGATGGCCTGATGCCAGGTATGCATGTCTGGTGCAAATTAGGGTTATATCACACCTGTTGTCTCTTTTCTGTTTTGCAGTACTGCTTTGCTTTTGTCTATTCATACTAATCTCCACTTGCTGTCTCTTTCCATTTGCTCTTTCTCTATGCTTCTCATGCTCTTAGGTTCTCGTACATTTTTCTCTTTTTACCATTTCTGCTCTGTCTCTCTTTTGTTCTTCATCTTTGAATTTGTTCTCACTCTATTCATACTGTAATATTCATTACATGCAGTTCAACTTAGTTTACAGAGAAACAGAATCATCACTCAGTCACTGCATTTTTATTTTATGCTTTATCTCATAATGCGTTACACTATGAATATCAAATGCCCAAGAATAATGGTTCAGTTATTATAACTAAATCGTAACTGGTCAAGAAATCACGATGTGAAGCAACAACCCTTCGATCACATTGTCTATTTTAATCTGCGCCGTTGGATTATACACGCAGAGGATTTTTGATCCACATGTCCTCGTGAACTTTACCCACGCGAACAAGCATAGGGCACAAAGTTCCTCTCCACATGACCACTGGCTATGGCCACTAGCCAATCAAAAAGGCATTTCGAAACTTCATGCTTCAGATATTCTGCTGTGATTTATCCCGACTCTCGCAACTCCCAATCTTTGAAGTAGAGCCTAGCAACGCTAGTTCCTTCCCTTATTCTCCGCTAATGTGACCTTGGTTGTGACTTGGGGCCAAGAACTTCGGAACTTCATGTTTCACGAACTCGCAAGTTAGATCTCCTCCTTTCTCCGATTTCTGAACTCCTGAAATTCGAACTTCATCGTGCCAGATCAATGGTGCATGACCCTTAGTGAAACAACGATACAAATATTCTCTTTGTACTTCGAGACTTCATGACTCGTGATGTTGGAATGTAAATCACTTCCTTTCTTCAAGGTCTGAACTCCTGAACTCTGAAATTCATCGTGCCAGATCAACGTTCCATGACCTTCCTCGATCTAATGGTCCATATCACTCCTTCTTGAATCAGGACTTCATGACTCCACGTTTAGGCTCTTGTTCGATCGACAGTCCATGACATTCCTCAATCCAATGGTCTAGATCTCATTGGGACTTCGCGTTTTGGCTCTTTTTCGATCAACGACCCATGATATTCCTTGATCTAATGGTCCAGATCTCATCACGACTTCGTGTTTCAGTACTTTGGAGATTTCCCCTGCTCTCTTTTGTTAACTTTTGTATGTTTCCATGCATCGATATGAATGTGTGCCATAGATCTATCATCCACGGTAATCAACGGTTTCGATAATCAACAGTTCTTGATGTAGTTTATTTAAAACCTTTGTCTCACGATTCCTTCTTTCCTTCTCACCATTCTCAGTTGACATCAATGGAAACACTGACAACACACCAAAAAAATAAATCACCAAAAATATCCCCCTTTGACAATGATGTCAACTTTCTTCATTCTGGAAATTCAACATTTTCACAATAGTATCTTTCTGCCCCTTTGACATCGATGACAAAGGAAACACACTCCACCTTCAAATATGAATGGAAAAACTAGAACAATATTCACCGAAAATACAACAGATAATCAATAAGTACTCCCCCTAACAGGGTGAACACATTAGATGAAAGAATATATGACCCCCAACTTCTGACGAAGACACTGAAATGGTGTCTTTGCTAATGGTTTAGTAAATATATCAACTATATCAACTATATTTTCCCAATCAACATCTAAATATGCAGTTAATTGAAAATTCTTATTTCTAGGATACCAAAGACCATGAGTCATTGTACCCTTCAAATATTTGAATATCCTCTTGACAGATTCTAAATGACTTTTTTTAGGAGCAAACTAATAACGACCTACCATTCCAACAACTTGCATTATATCAGGATGAGCTGCTATGATGTACAGAATACTGCCTATCATTGATCGACATGTTATTTGATCAAATCAGGTGAAATATCATCTTTACTGAGCTTGCAACTAACCACCACAGGTGTACTAACAGGAGAGGAACCTTCCATCTAAAACTTCTTCAACATCTATTTCAAATAATTTGCTTGAGATATAAATAACCCTGCAGAACTCTTATTGATTTGTAAACCAAGAAAATATGACAGTTCTCCTATCATGGACATCTCAAACTCATTTTTCATAGAATTAGCAAACCATTGAACATAAGGGTCATTATTACATCCAAAAATAATGTCATCTACATAAACCAAAACAACTAATAAATCATCACCTTCAGACTTAATGTATAGATTATTGTCAATAGTACCGTTCTTGAACCCTTTGTCTTGTAAATTTTTTTCCATTCTATAATACCAGGATCGTGGTGCCTGTTTTAGTCCATATAAATCCTTTTTCATCTTGCAAACATAATCAGGATTATCTGTCAGTGAAAATCCTTCAGGTTGCTCCATATATACTTCTTCCTCTAGATCTCCATTAAGAAATGTTGACTTAACATCCATATGATATACTTTAAAGTTCTTATGACATGCATAGGCAAGAAACATTCTGATGGCTTCCAATCTTGCCACTGGTGCAAAGGTTTCATCAAAATCTCGTCCTTCAACTTGTGCATACCCCTTACAGACCAGTCTGGCTTTATTCCTAACAATCTGTCCTTATTCATTCATTTTATTCTTAAACACCCATTTGGAACCTATTACATTATTATCTACAGGTTTAGGAACAAACTCCCAAGTATTGTTCTTATCAATTTGATCAAGCTCTTCATTCATAGCTCTAATCCAATCATCATGTTTGTTGGATTCATAAATTTTTTTAGGTTCAATCATAGATAGGAAATCAATCTGAGATTGTTCTGAGTCTTTAATCAATTGCCTTCTTGTCTGAACTCCTTTATTCATATCACCAATTATCTGTTTTTCAAGATGATTCTTTCTAACAATTCTGAGAGGTGGTTTTGTTTTTGTTTGTTGATTTGAGTTTGCCTAATTATTTGTATCTTCATCTTACTCACAGTCTTCTCTTTCTGATTCTTGGACCTGTTCATATTCAACTTCAACTATATCCTTTGTTGTTGATTCAACACTACTTAAATCTCATACCGAGATTTCTTCATCAACTTTTATATCAATGCAATCAACCAATTTATGAAGCCTCTTGTTATAACATTTGTATCCTTTATTGTTTGTAGCATACCCTGAGAAGATACCTTCATCAGCCCTGTCATCATATTTTCCAAGATTTTCATCATTATTCGTGATATAACACTTACTCCCAAAGACTTTAAAATGCTTGATTGAAGCAGGTCTTCCAAATCATAGTTCATAAGAAGTCTTGTCATTGTGTGGACTGAGATGGGATTTGTTAAGAATATGTACAGTTGTATGAATTTCTTCTACCCAATATGTCTAAGAAATATTCCTTTCATTCATCATTGATATTTCCATCTGCTGAACTGATCTATTCTGCCTCTCAACTACTCCATTTTGCCGTGGAGTCCTTGGAATAGTATACTCTCTTTTGATCCCATGTTTATCACAAAACTATTTGAAGTCTCCTGAACTAAACTCTCCTCCTCTATCAGACCTTACTACCTTCAATATTTTTCCTGTTTGATTCTCATTCAGAGCCTTAAACACTTTGAATTTTCAAATGCTTCATATTTTTCTTTCAGAAAGGTAACCCATGTAAGTCTAGAATAATCATCAATAATCAACATGAAATAATTTTCTTTTCCTGTACCTTCCTTCCTTGATGGTCCACATAAATCCATATGTACTAACTGAAGAGGGTTTTATGTTGATGGAAAGTTCTTATATTTAAAATGTGTCTGAGTAAGCTTTCCTATTTGGAAAGGTTTACATAGAGAATCATATGGCTTTGATATATTTGGAAGATATTTTACTGCCCCACTATTTCTAATTTTGATTAGATGATCAAAATTTTACCGCCCCACTGTTTCTAACTTTCATCATACTTTCTTAAGTGACATTCTTCTTTTTCTTCTTTCAAAACATAGACATTGTTTTTTGTTCTTATGCCTTTTCAACCAACTGTCTTGAATCCACAAATTTTATTCTACAATCTTTAGAAATGAAAACAACTTCACATCCTATGTCACAAACTTGACTGACACTAAGAAGATTATGTTTCAGACCATCTACAAAAAACACATCTTGAGCTTTCCCTTTTCCATTACTTAGAATTACCATTCCTTTACCTTTAATTTTTCCTGATCCATCATTCCCAAAAGTTACATTTCCTGATTTTCTTTCACTTAGAGACAAAAACTTACTTTTGTCTCTAGTCATATGTTTGGAAAATCCACTATCAATATACCAAGGATCCTTTTGTCTTTGAGAAGAAAGTACTAACCCACATTTATTACTTTCTTTCTTTTTCCATATTTTGACATTTTCAGCTGAGGAATTTATTCTTGGATCAACTTTGTAATTCTTCAAATGACAATCTAAGGCTTTGTGACCAAAGTTATGAAAAATGTAACATTTAGGCTCATTATACAATGGATCAAAATAATTGTTACGCTGTTGTCTACTCACTGACTGTTTATTTCTATGTTGCAACAATTGTTCATTCTGTGACCTCCTTAGTTGCATATTTCTAAACTTAATTCCACAATTTGCAGCTTTATGACCAAAATTAGAAAAATAATAACAGTAACCATAGAAAAAAAATTGATACCTGAATACTGACCTTCCTCTTGAAATTGGTTTCTTTATCTATTTTTGGCTTTGTTCCTGTTCAGAATTCAACTCATCTTTATTAACTTTTGTTTGCAGAGTATGATCATAATATGACTGTTTGCTGACTTGAAATTTGATCATCTTAGTAGATTCTTTCTTTTCTGAATGAATGCTACTTGAACCACTTTCATAACCTAGGCCAGTTTTTATCAATGGAGATCTTTGTTTACTCAGGATGTTATTTAGTTCTTCTGAGGCATTGATACTTGACATATTTTGGTGATACAAGGCTTGAAATGTCTCCAACTCTTTTCTAGTTTTCACTACTTCTTCTTCCAGATCTTCACATATCACCTTCTTCTATGCTAATTGTTGTTTTAGAATATCTTTTATTTTATTTTCTTCTTCTAATTCTACTTTTAACAAAACAAAATCTTCATTTTCAAACTGCATCAACAATTGTTTTTGTTTTCTCTTATTAAGTTTGAGTCTGCCAATCTCTTCTAAAGAACTGATTAGTTCACCTTCCATATCAACCACACCTTCTTCTTCATTCATGTCACTTCTTGTGTATTCATAATCAAGGTCTCCTATGGCCATAAGCATAAAATCATTCACTTTATCTTCACAAGATGAATTGTTATTTATGTCTTCTGAGGAGTCATCATTATTTGCACACAAACTTTTCTTTTTACTATATTTATTAAATTTGTATTTATTTTCATCATCAGATTTATGGTCATTTTATTTGTGAGGACACTTAGATGCAAAATGACCTATCTTACCACAGTTGAAACATTTAAATGGCAGCTTGTGTTGGTATTTTCCTGGTCCTTTCTTTAAACCTTCTCACAAATTTTGCCCCAATCTCATCTAATTCCGAATCAATATTCTTGTCTTCTTTAAAATATTCTTCTCTAGTGGTGGATTTATCTTTACTAATCCTCATTTCATAAGCAGTTAGAGTTCCTAGGAGTTGATCAATAGGCATAATTTTAAGATCATTCAATTCTTCTATTGCATAAACTTTTGGATTAAATTTATTAGGCATAGATCTTAAAATATTCTGAACTAAAAGTGCATCTTCAATCTTCTCACCAAGACCCTTCATGGCATTCACAACTCCTACATTCTTAAAAAATATTTACTAACTGTTTCATCCTCATTCATCTTTAGTTTTTCAAATTTCAATCTATATGTCTGAAGTTTGGTACCTTTTACTTTCTCATTTCCTTCATAACTGCTAATAAGTTTATCCCACATATCTTTGGCAGATTCAAGATGCATCACCTTTACAAACTCAGCTTCAACAAGCCCACTCAAGATAGCATTCATTGCCTTTTCATTAAAGCTAAATTCTAGCTTATCATCTTTGGAAGCTAGAACAATAGGGTTTGTATATCCAGTCTCTACTACATCCCAAACATCAGCCCCTAAGGCCATAATGTATGTTCTTATTCTAACTTTCCAGAAAGAAAAATTTGTTCCATCAAACAGAGGAAGCTTATTGGTTGAATTCCCTTCATGACTTGTCATGTTTAAGCTTACAGATCAGATTCTACCTTTAAATAAAAGGAACCCGCTCTGATACCAAT
>SNQJ01S0096061.1:15858-31733 GCA_010110895.2 Picea sitchensis
GGGTTTTATTGTTTTACTCAAGGGTTAAAATTTAAAGTTAATTTTAAATGTTATTTATCACATGTTTAAATTTAGAATTTAAACATGTGATTTAAATATTAAATTAAATTAACCCTTGCCCTAGCCTAACCTATATAATAAACACACCCTCTCACATCCAACTCACTTTCTCATTCTTCTCCTTGTGATTGCGTGGAGCCTCTCTAGCCTGCGGCCTCAGTTCTCTTATGTTGCTGTTGATATCTGAAGTGTGGTGCGGCCTTCTTGTGGAGCAGTCTCTTGTATGCTGGTGTGGAACTGCGGCCTCTTGGCAAATTGAAGTAGAGACAGCCTCGGCCCCTTTAGATCTGCTGTGTGTACCTTTTCAGCCTGTCTCTCATTTGCTGTGGCTGCCGTGAGTGTCCCTAGCTGCTGTCTCTCCTTTCTATGCTGGCTGCCGTGACCTTGTTTTAGCTACTGTGCTCGGGGTTTAACCTGCCGCTGTGTTCCTTGCTGTTTGAGTATAGGTGCGGTCAGATCTGCTATTTAAATGCTACTTCCCTTGTCTTTGTGGACTGGTACTTTTAGTGTGTGAGCAGTGTATTGTTAACCCTATCCTAGTCTGCTGTACTGCCCTCAAGCAAGGGTATTTCTGAAGGGTTACTATTTGGGAAAGCTCCTACACTGTCCACTGTAGAAACAAGGGTTTACTTACAGTCCTGTGTGTATAGATCTGAGGGTTTCTTGGGTAAGTTTTTGCTGCGTGGGTTTAGGCCTTCTTTGTGTTGTTCCCCGTGGCCTTTAGACTTGGTGGCATTAAGGTTCCTTCAATCCTTGGCATAAAGATCTCACTTGATCCATGAACTGAACCTTTGTTTGAGCATAACAACCAGATCTATTTCTATTGTGGTTATAGTTCTATCTTCAGAGGTAGGTTGTTGTACCAGGAATGTTTCCTACTTGTTACTCCTTGATTTAGATCTGATTTTTATTATAGAATTGTTGTATGGAGTAAGCATTGTATGGATCTAAAAGATATGCTCATTGTAAACTGATTAGACAGAGTTTTTAAATCTGAGATTGTTGGTTTAATCTTATAGATCTGCTGCTGTATTCAGATCTGTTCTTTACTACTTTAGATCTGAGTTTATATTTATGTGATCAGAGGTTGTTGCTGCTCTTCATAGATCTAAAGATACTTATGTTATGGGCAGACTCTTTAGATMTGATATCTGTGTTTGACATATAGATCTATKGTATATCTTAGATCTGGTACTGATACCTTAGAYCTGACTTTGGATTCATATTAGAACAAAGTTTAATGTATTTGTGTATTGCTGTCCTTCACAGATCTACATGCTAGATGTTCTATCTCTGTTTGAGTTACTGATTTAGTTGCTTGAGTATTGAATTTTAAAAGAGACTACTGATCTACAATTTTTACCCTAAATCTAACACTTGTTTATTTATTCACACTATTTTTTTTGGAATAGAGAACACTAGCATGCTATGTTTTTTTATGACATAAGGTTATAATTAATTTTATTTTGTTGCACGGGATGTCTCGGAAACCTTTTAATAGATTGTTAATCTTTTTTGAATGACAAATTATAGAAGCTGACACTGGAGGAAAATACATGGTATACAACCGCTGGGGCAGAGTTGGTGTTAAGGGTCAAGATAAGCTATTTGGTCCTTTTGTGTCATGTGATGAAGCAATTTCAGAATTTGAATCAAAGTTCTTTGACAAAACCAAGAACCAATGGTGCGATCGACACACTTTCATTCTTTACCCAAAAAAGTATACTTGGTTAGAAATGGATTATGAGGGAGATAAATCAAGTAAGCAAGAACAAGTATGTGACTTGACATACATATTTCATGTTTTGATTATGGGGTTTCCTATTGCATTCTTGCAATCTCTTTATTTCTTTATTTTGATAAGGGATGCAATATGTTAAATTTCAAGTTGGAAGAGTTCAGTTGATTAATCAACAATCCTTTTAACAGATTGAAAAGAAGGAAATTGAATCCATTGTTAAGCATCAACCTCGACAAAGCAAGCTGGACAATCGCCTTGCTCAATTTATCTCTCTCATATGCAATGTGAGCATGATGAAACAACAAATGATGGAGATTGGTAATCTCTCTTTCTTTTGAGCCTTTTGTTCCTCTCCTATTTTTTTCAATGGAACTCACACTTTATTAATAGAGAATAGACTCTAGAGTGTAACTGAAAAAAGGTCACGTGTTGGTGGATGTTAGCATATGTACTTGTAGGATGAGCACAACTGGTATTTTATTTATGCAGTAATTGGGCGGTGATGGATATAATAAATGACAAGCGGTATCTCATTTGTCCACTCCTATTATTGAGATTGATTATTCATTTGATTCAGAATTTTTAACTGCCAAATTTTCTGCTTTTCCAGGTTATAATGCTGAGAAGCTACCTCTTGGTAAGTTGAGCAAGTCAACTATCTTAAAGGTAATCTATTTCATTTTCTCTGGTCTAGTGAACCTTGTATTTAACATTTAGGAAAGTTATGTGAGATTACCATTAACAAAGACTTGTAGAGTAAATATAGAAATAAACTCTTCTTTTACCTCAATGTTCTTCATGAATGTCATTTATTACTATTAATAGTAGAGTGTACTACTAGTGATAGTAGGGTTTAGAGTCTAGACTTGATATGTATTTTGTGAGATAGATTTAGTCTTCTTGAATTTTTGAGATCTAGATGTTATTGTAATTTCAATAAATCTTTTTTGAGGTTTTCTGTTTATTGCATATATCATTTTCTTCAGTTTCATTTTGTATTTAAATCATGTAGATAACAAGAACTATGTGAATGTTTTTATTCATCTTTTGGAAAGGAACATTAGTACAAATGCTTAAGAAAAACATACACTTGCATGTCTGCCATTGCTGTATGTATCTGGTAGTTTATACGTGCTTAGGTTCCTGTAATGTCTTAGTAGGATAAATTTCAGTGTATTGATGTATTTATCTATTTAATGGTCATTTATATTAGTACTATTGTATTTATGTTATATTAGAATGCTAAATTATAAAATGTACCTTATTCGTAAATAAAAATGTATGTTACGAGAAAGGAGTTGAGATTGAAATAGAGGAGCACTTCATTTTAACTATGATATTAGGGGATGATATTATCACGTATTTAGAGTCTCAGGGAACTCCCTTACCACTTTCGTCCGATACTTGGACTAAAGGTGCCAATGTTATCAGAACTGGACCGGTCATCGAACCGGTGTTAGCACAAATTTTTACCCTCCAAACTGAGCTGATATGTGTTAAGATAACGGTAAAAACTAGGCTAATTAAAGGGGTAAGGCCCTAAATTGTCACTGACCAAACCCTCTCCGTTTGGGCTAGTGCTTGCTAGCCTCTGGGGGGAGTCCCTAGGCACACTAAAGCGCCTTGTTGCTGATCTAAATTCTGATTTCTTCTTTAAAAAACAAAAAATCAGCAAGCTGTTCATCTTGTGCAGCGTGTAAAAGCAGCCGAAAACGATGAGGAAAAGTGATTATTTTCGCTTGGAGGGAACCTGCAAGGTTATCACAATGATAATAGACTGGAAAAGAGGCAGAAAACTATTCAAAAGATCAGAAATAACCACAATGAACAGTTCAGAAAATGACAAATCAGATCACAAATTTACCATAGTACTGCCAAGAAAAGAGGCTTGAAGACAAACACACACTTCTTTATTGGTCAAGCTTACAAGAGAGTTGATTGCACCTGTTGCCGTCCTTATACACACCTGGGGTAACATGGAAAAAACCTTCAATCCACTTGGTGTGTCCTTGGGGGCAAGTCTTGAGTCAAGGTGCTGTCACCTGATCCTCAACTCCTCCGTCTAGGCCAACTTCTAGTGAAGCCAAGGGGGGTAGTCCCTATAAAAATAATCTAAGGCTTTTCTAAACTAAGAAAGTAAAAGCACTTAATCTAGGAGTTTATTACTTGAAATAAAACTTGATCATTTAACACTTAGCATTCATCATCATCATAAATTACTTTGCCCATAAAACATGCGTAAATCAAAGGATACAATATCCGCAAGATTCAAAGCATAAAAAAATAGACAAGATGCATAAGTGTAACTGCTCACATAAGATAAATAGATATACTTTTTAACCAGTGCCTTAAAAGGAGTCGTGGGCAGTGTAGATCGAAGATTTTATCAAGGTAAATTTTGTGTTTAGTTAGTGAAGAGTGTTTGGCCCCTTAGGAGGCTAGCTCTTTGCTTGGACTTACTAAGAGTTTATCGAAACCTGAATGGTCTCACCAATAAACTCACTGAAAGTGATGGATGTACAACACGGGTAGCTCGTCTTACTTCAGAGGTCACTTTCAAGTGTTTTCCTCCCAATGAACTAACAACTTCAGAGATTGTCCTATTAAGCTAGCAAGGTTCAATTACTTGATAGATGCTTGAAAGAAATAAATCATACACCTTGCTTTGTAACTGAAATACTTGCACAAACACTTGAAAATGGAAAGATATAGATTTGCAACAATTAGATTTAAGTACCCTGCTTTGATGTTGAGAAAAAGATTTACAAGATACTTTTAGAAATTTAAACACTGTTGCAAGGTTATTAAAAAAGGAAAGAGACTTGAAGCAAAAAACTAACTAAGCATGCATGATAGATTTAAGATTTAATTAACATGCATGAAATTAAGAGTGTTTATTGTGTGTTCGATGTACTTGACTCGTGTGTTTGATTAATAGATTTAAGCATGCATCAATCACAAGAAAGAGAGAAACCGAACCAAAGACACAAATCCCCCTAATGGGGATGGAGAAAACTGGGCACAAAGGGCCCACTTTTATTGCATTGTTACAACAGAGAACCAATGTTCTCTTTAAGCTTTTAGCTCTTTAGAAAGAAAATGATCCTTATAACTGGATCATTTGAAGAAATACAAGAAAGAGGTAGAAGAAAGGAGGACTTCGTTTGATGAAGTTAAATCCCCCCAAGGTGCCTCAGGAGCCTTGATTTTGCCCAAAACTGGCAGAATATCCTCTTGGACCTGTTATTGCTGCAAGAAAACAACAAACAAATGAAGTTAGGAAATGATGAAAATAAATTTTAAACAATCAATTTTTTTATCAAGTTTTTCTGAAAACATTCTAAGGCAAAATCAATATTTTGGGGACCTTTTGACACTTAAAGCCAACCTAACCTAGGCCCTTTTAGTGGCTTCTATTTGCTGTTTTAAAACAACAAACATAAGGCCTCTAAATAGCTTAATAATGAAATTAAAACCAAACAATAACTTGATCTAAGTTCTAGGTGAAAAAAAGACCAAAAATTTCTTAAAATTTACTAGATCTACTCTTTGAAATTGACAAATTATAACTTAGATCTAGAAAACAATGCATGCAGCCTTTAGATGTTTAAAATGAAGTTTAAAATTATTCTAAGAAGCATGCAAATCAAAGAAAATGATAGGGGAAATAATTTGATCGAAGTTTTGAGTTTTCGCTTGAGCTTGAAACTTTTGGACTATGGGGTTCTCCTTGATGTGAAGAAGAGGGTGAATGCCTTCTTTAAGAGCCTCTTGGACAGAAAAGAGGAAGCAACCAAGCTCCTTTGCCTCTCCAAGAGAATGATCTTGCATGCAACACAGATACCTGCAAATCCCTGTACTTGGTGTTTTTCTACACAGAAAACTTCAAGAGCATATTAGTTTAAACAAAAACACACAGGCAATGAAATGTTTGAGCATAGATCAACAAGTAAATTAAATAATAAGCAAATTAGATAACTTACTCCATCTAGATAGAAATATCCCTATGATTAACAAAATAGCAAAGACAATATGCATAAAATTAGTGTAACATCACCTCATGTATATCCAACATTCATCCACACATTTGAGTCCACACACCAAAGCTAGCTCCAAAGTCTTTATTATTCCAAAAATGATTCAACAATAGTACAAATGCTTGCCCAAGACGAACTAGTTTAAGGAGAGGTCGACCCTGCTTAAATAGCATTTGAGGTGACAATTCTTAAGTAGAGATGCGCTAGGGTTAGGTTTAGGGTTTAGGAAATGCGTGGGTGATGAGGGAGTGGCGCACTAGTGAATGGGTAGTGCGTGGGAGATGAGTGTAGTGTATGTGGAGTGGTGGAAGGTGAAGGGGAGTGATGTGGAGTGGAGGGCGAGTGATGTGAGGTGAGAGTGGGAGTGAGTAGAGTAGATAGAAGATATGTGGGGTGGAGGAGTAGTGGATAGGGAGTGATATGGAGTGGAGGGCGAGTGATGTGAGGTGAGAGTGGAGTGAGGGGGAGTGAAGGGGTAGTTAGGAATGACATGAGCACTTTGGGATGCGCGCCCCTCATGTAGATTGTGCCAACTAGGAAAGTGGGGTTGAGTTCCCACATTGGGATCTCCCCCAAGTCCATGTCATCTCAATTAAGTCGACCTCCCCTTTAGCTAACTCGCCTTAGGCCTCCAGTCAACTGGGGACATGAAAAAACATATTTTTGACATGTTCCCCAGTTCTCCTAAAATTTAGGAAATGAATTTAATTACCCATTTTCCGTAATTTTCGAGTAATTTTGATTTTTTAGTGATGATATTCACTTTTTTGTCTCGAAAGATGGGAAATAGGGGTTTACATGATACTTTGGACTGGAAAACGACCATAAATACGACATCTGACAGTGTTTGATGCCATATTTTTACAATTTATTGACTCCGAATTAAAAAATTCCATTTTTGCAGGAATTTAATTAATTCACTAAAACTTAAAAAAAAAAACCTATCAAACCTAGCTGCAATTTCCAAATGACTCAATCAAGATGTCTTAGTACGAGCTCATATACATTTAGACACTAGACATTGAATTTTCCATGCCAAGACCTGATCGCCAACACATACTCCGACTTTGGAGTCAGTCTTCTGAGTGAAAAAACTTAGAAATTATTTAATCGCTTACAAAGGCAAGCAGAAAAAATAATTAATAAGTAAAAAAAACACTCCAGAGTACATGCTTTTTACAATATCTCATACCTAGGACATTTATTACAATGGTGGAAATGCGGGAAAATATGTCTTTTGCAAGACCGGATGAACTCTGAACTCTGTCATATGAGCACTGATTGCTCATTCTTTGGCGGCTCTTCAGGAAATCCAACTTGTGCAAACTGGTGGATAACAATGCCATACTTGGCAAGCCTACAACCGGTACAATGACTATTTTTCTCAAAGAAGAGCCACTTGTAAAAATTTAGCCAAGTGATCCTCAAATGATTCTCCCAACCTCCCTGCAAACAAATGTATGCATTTAAGCCATTTATGTGCAGGTAAGTCATGAGGGTAATCCGAGAATGCAACAAAACTTAGTGGGTCAAAAACAAAGAATCTCCACCTTACTGGAGGCCTCACAACTGCATCCATATTGTTATTTTCAGATAGAAAAAAGCACAACTGCTACCCTACTACTAGCTCGAAATGGAAATAAAACAAAAGATGAAGATGTCAAAGATACACTCACCATTGTGCTCGTCGAAAAAGAACTTACCTAAGAATTCATATGCTTACCAACTTCGTAAGGAGTTCTTGGTGAAAGAGAAGTCTTGTTCCGAGAAAAGACGTTAGGGTTTGTTGAAGCTCAGAACTAAATCTTTTGAGGGAATCAAAACCGGATGATCTTCTTGTGTAAGTCCCCTACAGAGTCATCCCTGTATACTTTGGAGTCGCCAGGTGAGTAAAAAGAATAAACCAATTAAAATAAAAAATCACTGATGTTATTGTCACCAAGGTTTGCGTTCTCCCGCAACGTTACCAATTTGTTAGTACAAATTTCCACCCTCGAATTGAGCTGATATAACCACTTATTAAAGCAATGAAAACTTGGCTAATTGAAGGTGTAAAGCCCCAAATTGTCACGGGCTAGACCCCTCTCTGTTTGGGCTAGTGCTTGCTAGCCTCAGGGGGGAGTCCCTAGGCACCTTAGGTGCCTTGTTGCTGTCTTTTAAGACTGATTTTCTGCGTGTAAACCCAAAAAACAGCGAGCTGTTCGTCTTGGACAACATGTTAAAACTGTCCAAAACAATGGGGAAAATATAGTTTTTCATTTGGATGGATCCTGCAGGGTTAGCAAAATGAATATAGAATAGAAATAGAACAAAAAACTACTCAAAAGTTCAATAAAATAACAATGAATAGTTAAAGAGAATGACACATCAGATTGCAAAATTCACAAAACATCGACAAGAAACAAGGTTAGAACACAAACACTCTATTTCTTTATTGATAGGCTTGCAAGAGAGTTGGTTACGCCACAATTGTCAAGTCCACAATCGGTACAATGATCACTTTGCTCAAAGAAGAATCACTAGACTAAGAGAGAGAGAGAGAGAGAGAGAGAGAGAGAGACTATACTCGCTGCTACAATATCCCACCAATAACCAATGTCAAGCATTCAATATATAGCACAATGAGGGCGCATATCCTATCCTAATGGAGAGGAAGAGGATGCATGGGTGGCTAAAAATGGAGGCTAAGTGCATGACGAAGAGAGATATGTGAGGAGTATGAGATGAGTGAGTGTATGTGAGAGTTTACATGAAGGTTACATGTGCACAAGATAAGAGAATGCGCCCTAAAATTTAGGAAGACACACTTGAGGATGAGGGAAACTAAAAATAAACCCCATGCTTGAAGAGAGAGGTTAACTTAGGCGCTTATATAGAGTAGAATGGCTAGAAATAGTTTTTAGCCAAGATAGCCATGACATGCAAGGAAGGAGAGAAGACTAGAAGTCACTAATGCGCCACACGTGGGAGTGGAATGGAGAGAAGGGAAGGCACACTTGAAGAAGAAAGGGAGGAGAAATGAATGATAATGAATGTGAATTGGCTTTATGGAGTGAAAGAAACGCATGGAGGCCAAATTTAGCTTTCTAATGCAGGTCTTTTTGATAAATTTGACAAAAGGATGAGTGAGTTATGGCTAAAAGAGGAAATTCGCCCTTGGACTCTAAAAATAGACACTGCTAAAAATAGAAAGTTGTCTGAATGCCCTTGACTTTATACTCATTGAACTCGTTTTTCTGCAAGGGATTCAAATCTGCAATCATAATTGACATGCGAGCCTTGGTGCTCAGCGTGCTAAAAATAGTAAACTGTGCCAAATCATCCTGGAAAAGATCCAAAAGACTTTGAATGTATCAAGGATCAACAATACATGCTCGAAATCTGAATCCGGGGTCTGGAACAAGACCTACTAAAAATAGAAAGTTCTCGCATGTCGCCCAAAAAAGTGCCATCATGCCTAGAATCATGCAAGGGCTCTCTCTATATGCTCAGAACTGCACCAAACTGTCAAGAGACCCATTCAAAGCGTGTCTCCTAAAAAATAGCAATGCCTGTTGTATGTAGACATCTCTCTCAAAAATGCATGGAGACCAAGTCAACTCTAACTCTGAACCAAACAACCATGTACCGATCATATACCTGTCTCTCATGGGAACCAACCTCTACTAACCATAAATGCTAAACTCTGGGAGAATCTCAGAATGCCAGCCAAAATAGTGCATGCTGGCTTTTAACCCTCAAGATTTTAAAGGGTGAAAATCTATGGGTTAACAATCGGTCAACTCCAAAAATCTGAACTGGGCCAAAATTGAAAAAAATCGGATGAAAAAACCGATTGACCAAAAAATACATAAAATATTTAAATTTTGAAAAAACATATATATTCATGTGCATCCATATTGTTGAAATATTGCAGGTCGGATAGGTGTTCTTGCTTTGACGAGGTGTCACACAAGCAAGAGACACTAGAAGAAATGGTTCTCCAAGTCATTTAAAATTTTCCTAAGTCTAAGTTAGGAAAATGAGATTAATTAATTTGATTAATGATCGTTTAATCTTTTCCTATGTCTAAACTTAGGAAAAGACAATTATTAATCATTATTAGTTAACTCTTTGTGAGAAGCTTCTTTGATCTTATCCAAAAATCAAAGTTTGTTTCAGATTAGATTGTAGCCATTGATTTGACACGTTGGGGACTTAATCTCCCCCATCAAATCACTTAGCTAGAGATTTATAAGCAGAGGGGGTGGCTTGAGGAGATATATAAACTCATTGAGTGAGTGTGACACCAGAGGGTTTATAGCTCCAGATCGAAAGTGGGGAGGATTTCTTACAGAGGACGAGTTGGAGATTCGAAGGCAGTTAACCTTCATTTCCTGGCAAGCTGTGAGGCTAGGCGTGTGAGAGGGGCCTAGACCCTTCAGCCGTGAGGGTCGAGTCTGCTACAGTGGCCGAGTTTTTGGTTTGTGGCGGCTAAGAGGGCCATATCTGCTGAAAGGGGTCGAGAGAAGGGTTGAGGGCCGAGTAGAGGTTGCTGCTGTAGCCTAGAGAGAGAGAGGGTTAAGCCGCAGCCTACCCAACCCAGACGGAGCCAAATTGTGGGGCTGTATAGCACCCACAGCTGCACCTACAACCCCTGTTAACAAAGCCGTTAGGAAGGGAGAATGAGACTCAGCGAGGGAGGTCGAGATTCAGGGCTAGATCCACCCAGATTCGGGCATAATTATTTATTGGATGAGATTGCCAGGTTTGGCATCATTGTATTCATTTTCTGGATATGTTGAAGCAAAATAATAAACCCTCGTTTGCTGGTTTTCCCCGAAATTGGGGTTTCCAGGGTAAATTTTCTTGTGTTGAATTTGTGTGATTGGTTTCTATTATTACCGCTGTGCATTGCAAGGTTATTATAGCTCGGTAATATTTCTGTTTATAGATTAGATTTAGAATTTGTTGTTGTTCTTTTTCTGAGTATAAAAATCTATTGAGAATATAAATTAATTTGCCGAGTTTAAATAAAATAACACATATGAATCCAAACCATTATACAAAAATATGCAAAGTTTCTCATGTTTATAACAAGTAAGGTTGCATATAACCAAAATAGCAACAATTGCAATCCATCTCTGAACCAAAATACATCAACAAAGAGGCTCTAAATGGCCTCTAGATGTTGAGATTTTATGTAATTTCGGAAATTATTCCTAAGTGTAATTGTGAAAGGGTTTATTGATAAGTCATGTCTTTTAGGTCTTTTAGAGTATAAATAGAGGTTATATCAAATCATTTTGATCACTCATTGAATATAAGTACAAGAGAGTAGTACGCACTTATCTAGGAGGCTATTTTTGGTTTGTGTCTAGGTCTCTTTGGTCTTGATTTTGTGAAAGAGCATTGTATGACATTGTACATGTTGGAGGGATCTATACTGAGGAAAGTTTGTAGGTTTTTCTCCCCCTTGATGGATTCCCTAAGGATATATCTTGTTTTTCTGTGGATATCTATCTTTCAGTTGTGATCCTTTTGCATATTAAAAAATAATATATATCTATATATATATATATATATATACAATATCATCTCTCTTGAAAAATCAACATGGTATCAGAGCAGGACCAAGCCTAACTCCCTCATAGGAGGGCCTGGGAAAATAAGAGAGATAGCTTGCGTTTGGATTCGGTGGGATTGATCTGAACAAGGAGAGAGATGGGAGCAATGAAGGAATCAATGTCATGAGCAGTGGCACTTGCCACTGCAAAGTTGGCTCCATGCCCGAAATATGAAGCCATTGATTGTGAATATGGACTATGGACTCAGAAACGGAAACCCCATGATCGTATCTTCAAAGTACAATGGATACACCCTCGTCGAAGAAACGCCTTGGGTGTAATAAATATGAAAAACAAAGTGCACGTTATAATTCTTCCCAGGACAGAAGATCTGGTAGCCTGGTGCATTTGGCTAGTTCTAGTAATTTCTTTGCTCTTATGGGATGTGTGGAAGGCATGGAAGAGGAGGTCTATTTGGATTCCAAGACATGCTCTTGTTCTCAGCGCCTTTATTATCCAATTACTCTGTTTTATTGATTATTCACATATCGACGTATATTCCAGCAACAACTACAAAACAGAAGAGGTGGTGGCCGTTTTGGTAAAAAAAAAATTAGCCAGTGATTGATAGCAGAAGGCTTATGATGTCTGTGGTCATGGCTTATTTGCTTCTAGGAATGGCCCGTTCAGGCTCTACTATGGTGGGGAGCGATCTTACAACATTGGCATTGAGTATAATACTCAATATTGTCTCTAAGCTTCATTCCATTTGGAAAGTGAAGAAGGCAAATGAATTATCAAGTGCTCTTCCTCCGGACTTTAATATGGAGACCAAATGGTCTGACATAGAATGGTCCATGGTGTCCAGCAGATCTACATAGAGAAACATGATGAGGGCGACCCAGAGTTGTGCGCTGTGGAAATCTTTGAAGCTCAGGGCCCCAACGGTGCCCGTGATCGTGTGCACGTCTATGATTTTCTTTAAAATATCATAGGCCTGGTTTCCTGTTGTGGAGTTGTCAAAGGTGGTGGAGATATCATGATACCAAAAGACAACCTCTACGGAAATTTGTGAGACATTGCCATTGAACTGCCAAAATGGTGGAGCTGCCAAGTAGAAGGATTCACCGAAGTGTTGTATTTTAAGTAGTTTATTTGATCGATGGTTTGAACAGTAGAATTGGGTCTCAGTGCGCACAGTCTTTTCAACAACCATGACTCATTTGTCTGAGGCGAGGATAATTGATATAAGGAATCTACATAGTGAGTTGGTAAAAGATTAAGAATTAAAACATTGAATGACGATGTGAAAACTCATGGGATCGGATCGATTAGGTGATCACGGGCGGGACAAAATGGTATTTGCAATTTTCAATCTATTTAATTTTGGATGTGATTGTGTGCACCATGTGGTGCTGGTAGCGATGAAAATGATCGATGACATCGTTTCGAAATCTACAATTAATGGCATTACCATGAGGAAGAGGAAGAAGATGGCATTGTTTCAAATCCTCCAACACAGATGATGACACTGTATATTGATAAAATGCCAGTGGGTTTATAAGCATGAGAATTTTGTGGGAGGAATTTGTATAATGTGAAATGAGAATGCCTTTGACGACAATATGGTGTGAATAAATATGCTAGAGAGGCTTATGAGAGAGGCCTATACAAGAATATATTGTCGTGACTCTTTTGTGATACCAACAATGATCCAATACATGCAATGTAAGCCTGTAGGGGCCATCCCGCCTTCTTGTACGTTAGAGGAGTTGTGCAACTACCAGATTAATGTTTTGGATTCAAACCTTGTTCATGGTTGGCGTTTGCATATGCTTGGAGCCAAGTCTTTGGCATAGTCAGTGTTAGTTATGATACAAACTGTTCGGCGTTGTTAAGTATGTCACGATCACTTGAATCGTAGGTGCATGTTTATGTCAAATGATATTCACGAGAAATGCATTGGCAAAGTGTAAGATCAGAACGATTACCTTGGGCAAAAGACAAGAGAAGAACTATGGTTGCCATGTTTTGGATTACCTGCAATTTTCCGTTGGAAGCAATGGCTAGGAAAGAGGTGATCGATTGAATGCAAATCCATTGTATAGTCAATTGGGAATGCAAAGAGAATCCTCTCGGATGGAAAGAACCATGATTCGGGTGTCTGAGTTTGTGAAGGCGTGTTTGGCAATATGCAAGGGGAAACAATGGAAAAGAGGCAATGTTATTGCTGTGTAGAGAGGTGTCTGTCAAATTTGTTGCCGCAATTGCAGAAAACACGAGGAACCAGTGATGCACATGGTGTTCTATTGTGAATAGTCTTTGCATTAATATGTTGATTGGGATACAACTGTGCATGCCTTCTATTCATGATAGAATCGTGGTTCATAGAGTAGGCAGCCAGCCAGGAGGGCTGGGGTATGGATTTTGCCTCAGTCATAGAGGGAGTAACTAGTGAGGCAGACTGGACAATAGGGTTTGTTTTCAGTGACAGAGGGAGTTGGCCTCTGAGTTTGACAAGAAGGATCTTAGTCTCATACATTACTATTTGTGATTAGAAGTATGACAGATGAGATCTTCCATGGTCAGGGAAAATATGTTGTGGAGATCCTGAAGAGGTTCGGGGTGTTGGACTGTAAACCGATGGCATCAAATATGAAGTCGCTGGATGATACGACTTCAAAGGCTGTGGATGCTACATTATACAGGCAAATGATTGGATTGTTGATGTATTTGACAAATACACGACCAAATATATGTTTTGCTGTGAACACCCTGAGTTAGTACATGGTTGACCCCAAACATGTTCACCTAATTGCAGTAAAACATGTGATGAGGTACCTTAAATGTACAATGGATTATGGGCTCAAGTATGTTGCAGACAATGAGATCAGTCTACTTGGATATTCGGATTCAGATTGGGTCGGTAGTGTTGCAAACTGGAAAAGTACATTGGGATGTTGCTTCACTTTGGGATCCGGTATGATTTCATGGATCAGTAAGAAGCATTCATGTGTAGCACTCAGTACGACTGAGGCGGAGTATGTGGCAACATGTGCAACCAGTCGCGAAGCAGTATGGCTTCGGAAATTGTTGACTGGATTATTTGATATTGCGATGGAGGCGACCTGTATCTTGTGCGGCAACCAGAGTTGTATAAAGTTGTCAGAGAACCTGGTGTTTCATGATAGGTTGAAGCATATCGAAATCGAGTATCACTATATCAAGGATATGGTGCAGAAGGGAGTAGTGAGGCTCCAATATGTGGCTACCGATGAGCAGGTTGCGGATGTTCTGACAAAGCTGTTGCCAAGGACAAAGTTCGAGTACTTTAGGGACAAGCTCGACGTAGTCCCTCTTTTAGAGGGAGTGATGGCTTCAGATGTTATCAGGGTAGTGGATGTCATGATGACATGTTGTAGCTCTTGGAGAGCTACCCACCGGCCTTGGATGCATGCTGAAGTCTTGAAGAGATGAGGTACACATGTTATCACAGGGTACTGGATGTCATGCATAAGATATCTGAGTTTTCTGCAAGAAACTGGATAGTCGCATGATGACATGTAGCCATTGGAGAACTACCCATCGACCCTGGATGCATGCTGTGAAGTCACTATAGATTTCCCGTGATGTATAGATTCGTGTGTCCGATAGTCAATGGTCATGAGCTCGCGTGGATGGCGACAATGTTAGAGTCTGTGCCAGATAGAATACCTTCCTCATTAAGAGGGAGTGTTGAGATTTTATGTAATTTCAGAAGTTATCCCTAAGTGTAATTTTATTGGTTATTGCTAAGTGTAATTGTGAAAGGGTTTATTGATAAGTCACGTCTTTTAGGTGTTTTAGACAGGGTTGCCGAAGCGTCCCCCCCTCGGTCCGGAACCCCGAAGCGTGCTCTGAGCGGGAGCGTCCCCGAACCGCGCTCCCTCCCGCGCTCCGACCCTCCCGAACCGTGCTCCCGTCCTCCAATCCACGCTCCTTGCCGCTGCCCGAACCTCCACGCTCCCGCTCGCTCCCGTCCACGCTCCCTAACCTACAACACACGCTCCCGAAGCCCCGGAACCGTGCTCCCGGAGTGCTCCCAAACCCACTCGGGCGCTCCTCGAAAATGAGCCCGAAAAAGTGAATTATTTTTGTTTTTTTTTTATTTTATTTTTTAAATTTTTTTGGCTTTGTGCGTGGGCCCTAGGGCATTTTTAGGGTTAGAGAGGGGATATAAAGCACAATCTCTCTTTCTTCTTCCTCATTGTTTCATCTTTGAGTTGGAGTGGAGAGGGAAGGAGCTCTTGGTTTTGGCTTGGTGTTGGTGTTGGAGCAAAGTTGGAGAGCTTGAAGAGGATTTGTGAGAGCTTGGAGGAGGCAAGAAAGGGTTCCATCTACTTGCAAATCATTGGAGATTCATCAAAATAGGTATGCCCAATGTGTATTCTTGTTGAAATTTTGAATATTGTTCACAAAATGTCTTGTTTATTATTGTATTTTTGTCTTCTC
>SNQJ01S0096061.1:31743-50806 GCA_010110895.2 Picea sitchensis
GAAATTAGAATCATAAAGTAAAGTATGAGGGTAAAAGTCTTCCCCCTTTGTGCTTAGAGACTCATAAGCACATGGGGACCACTTTCCAAGGTATCCAAATCTCAACAGTCAACACATCAACAACCTGTTCATCCGAGCCAACATAATGGAGCTTTATGGCTCCTCTCTGCAACATATCACGAATGAAGTGATACCGAATCTCTATGTGCTTCGACTCATCATAGAACACATCATCTCTATACAACTCTGGTTATCACATAGGATCACGGTGGCTTCCATCTCCAGATCAAATAGATGTGTCAACAACATCTCAAGCCATACGGCTTCACAAATGGGGGAACATGCAACAATATATTCCGCTTCTGCCGTGCTGAGAGCAATACTTGATTGCTTCCTACTCTGCCATGAAGTCATGGCTGACCTCAGACTGAAACAACATCTTGAAGTGCTCTTTTATCAGAAACACTTCCAGCCCAATCTAAATCGGTGTAACCACTCAGTCTGAAGTCATGATCTCTAGTATAATAGAGACCCAAATTCAACGTACCCTTAAGGTATCTCATCATATGTTTTGCAACAACAATGTGAACACATCTGGGTTCTACCAGATATTGACTCAAGGCAAAACATATATCTAGTTTGGTATTTGTCAGACACATCACTGAACCAATAATCTATCTGTACAAAGTAGCATCAAATAATTCTGACGAGGTATCTACCAGGAGCTTCAACTTCGTTTCCATGGGTGTGTACATGGATTTACATTTTAACATGTCAAACCTCTTCATTTTAACTGCATACTTCCCTTGGTTAAGGAAGATCTTCTCTGTGCTCTGCCAAACTTCAAGACCTAAGATATAATGCATTTAGGTCTTCCATCAAACTCTGTAGCGGGCTTCTTCTGCAATTTGTGATGAGCTTTTCTTCATCTTGTCAAGAATACATCATCTACATATAGTAGTAACATCACTGGCTCATCATTCATAACCTTGAGATAAAGTTTAGAATCAACATTACTCTTGGTAAAGCCCAGGCTTGTCAGGAAACTGTCAATTCTTCCATACCAAGCTCTAGGAGCTTGCTTCAACACGTACAAAGCCTTCTTCAATTTGCGGATCTGAGTCTTTCTGTGTTCAACTTCAAATCAATTTTTTCACATCACTTTGTACCAATATGGTACACTTGCTCAGCTGCAACTCAATATGCACAATCATGTGCTAGTTCTATGTGCTTTCTGCAAAGCACTATCTGTCTCACTGTCTGGGAGTATGTCCTCTACTCTCTCTGCAACTGTTCCTTCTGGAACCGGGACTCTGCACCTACAGCTGCTCTGAGGCTGAGAATGGTTGCTCCATTCTCACTGTGACAACTAAAATCTGTGAGTAACTCCTCTTATTCTATCACGACAACAACTTCATCTGAAACTAAGAGGCTTAATAACTGATACTGAAGGTAGCTCTTCTTCTTTCATGGAGGTAACTTTATCTTTTATTGTAGTCATGTCTCCATGACCCAACTAATGTAATGCACCAACTGCCACTCAATTTTAAATATGGGGATTGCTCCTCCTGCATCTCATACTATGTATGAATCATGGTTGTTCTGGTTGTCTTCATAAATATTGGAACTATTTCTTCAATTACTGGAGTAAGTGTCTTGTCATAGTCTTCTCCCTTTTGCTGGGAGAATCCTCTAGACACACGTCGGGCTTTGTACATCTACAACATGCTTGATCTGTATAGATCAATCTTGGAAGTCAACACTGACTTCTCTTCTAGTCTCATGGAAGAATCCATATCCTAGTCTTTCTGACTGGCTTCCTTCTCTGTTACTGAAACAAGGGAATCTTCCTAGGAGATTTCATATCTCCTAGAAGTTTCTGAAGCTACGATCTAGTCTTCTCACGACATCTGTCTCCCAGTCCTTGAAGTTGTCTCTTCACTTGATCCTTTATGAGATCAAGCTTACTCTCGATTTCTTCCGAGTCTACAAGGACTTCATCATCTCTTACAAGGGATACTTGGTGTTGAATACCAAGTCTAAATATGAAACACAGAGTCAGGCTTCAAACGAGTTCTGCTTCCCGTCAAGGTGGCTTCATTAACCTTTGAACACTTCTGCTATGAGTTCTTGTTCTAATGTTCGGTCATCTTTGGAGCCTTCTGCTCCTTTCAATCAATCTTCATATGAGATACTCTGGATCTCAAAAGATAGCTTCTTCTTCATCTTCTTTGGTAGAGGAGTGTATATGGTCATGTACATAGTCTGCTTCATATCTCATCTAATATGTTGCCTTCTGCAACCTTCACTATAGCTTCCTCAAGGTTATCACCTGTGACATGAAACAAGGTCAACAAAACAACAAGCAAGAATAATACTCTTTTGACAATAGTAGATAAAACAAAAACATGAATAATCATCACAGTAGCTCCTTTAGAGCTATCACTTGTGACTTGTTTGAAGCAAAGATCAAAAGTAAGAAATACAATGCGAAATGAGGTCAACACTCTTCTAGTGTTGTGATAAAACATTCCTCCATGGTAACCTGGAATCAACACAAGAAGTTTCTCCTAGAGGAGATGTTAGTTGTATCTGTCACATTAAGCATTTATCTCAATATGCTCACTTGCTACCAAGTATAATACTTTTCAAAGACTGCTACCTCAACTATAGTGTTTACTTGTAAAGGGGTAGTTATCAACTTGTCATGTGCAACTTTGAATCTTATCAACTTAATTAATCAACCCTGGAACCTAGAGCCTGTCTTCAGGAATGAGTGTGTTTCTTTTCTTCCAAGTCCCCTTCACTCAAGATGACATGTGCTTTCTTCAACCTATCTTTTGTACTAGGACAATATGCTATCTTGACAGAAGGTTGGGTTAGAGAATAAACTCTATGATCTCAACTTTAATCCATCTAATACCTTGACTTTAATTTTGACCAAAGGTTAGTATGATGGTCTGCTCACTTGCTACCAAGTATAATAATTTTTCAAAGATCATACCTCAACTATAGTGTTTACTGTAAAGGGGTAGTTATCAACTTGTCATGTGCAACTTCAATCTTTATCAACTTAATTAATCAAACCCCGAACCTAGAGCCCTGCCTTCTGTGAATGAGTGTGTTTCTTTTCTTCCAAGTCCCCTTCACTCAAGATGACATGTGCTTTCTTCAACCCGTCTTTGTATCAGGACAATATGCTATCTTGACGTATATTAAGTTAGAGAATAAACTCTATATCTCAACTTTTAATCCATCTACTCCCTTGACTTTAATTTTGACTAAAAGTTAGTATGATGCCTGGGTAGCTTCAACATGCAACCTAGATCAAAAATAATGTCATAACAATAGATGTATATCGTAATAATCAAACCGGCTTGTATTATTATTCTCCAATGTGTTGGATCTTGAGATCCTTTTGGATCTATGGCAAGAGATCCTCTCCAAGAAATACCCTTTAAAGCTTACCAATTTAAACATATGAGTACATACCTTTGATAACACTTGCAGGTAGTGGCACCATCTGGTAGTAGCTGTAATAATTACCAACTCTTTAATAACTTCAAGGGTGACCTAATTGGTACCTTCCTACAATTGATACTTCAACTGGAGCACTTAACCTAATTGATAATGCATCCTGTTCTCAAACCTAACCAACTTAGGGTTTTATGAGGAACCCTAATTTTCAAATTTCAAATTTTGAAATTGATCCATGGGCTAGATACTGAAATGAGAGGCGTAGTATGCTAGTACACCTAGATTTCTTTGAAAATCCAAATGTTCTCCTCAAACTTGACCAACCATTTTTGGACTGGTGTTTCTGGGATTTTCCTCAAGGTGCTTCGGGTTTCCTCTCGGGTAATTTCAGACAGAAAAACTAGGGTTTGACCTTCCGAAGGCTCTATCCATTGAAAAAGTGCGCAGAAGGTGCCAAAGAGCTCCTTGGGCTAGGGAAAACTTTTTTAGATGACTTTTGGGCTAAAATTCCTCTTAAATAAAAGTTTTTCCCTAATTTTCTTTGTATGACAACAAGACGTTTTTCTTTATCCGCTGAAAGATGCTCTTTAGCTTAGCCTGATACCATGTTAAAGTTTGCTATTAGGTTTCTTTTCAATTCTACTAGATAACCATAGTATAGATAGGATCACCTAGAAACACAATCACAAGATAATAACATTTATCCTGGAAACCCTCATGGGGAAGAAAACACAAAAAAACTTCCCTATCATAGATAGCCAATACAAGGCCAAGACAATAAACCAAACCACTTAGATAATATCCCTCCCAAGCAATACACTCTCTCTTTCCCTTTCTTCCAGTAACCTGGTAATCAAGAAATTTTCTCCTTCAATACTTACGCACCAGATGAGGAGCTAAGTGTGAGTGAAATGATGGCCATCGGGTTTCCTTTATTTGCATACAAACCTGCAAGCTACTGTAAAGGAGGTGTCTCTCTTCACCGGCAGTGGATTTAATTTTGTCTCTTCTGCAATAGAACCAATTTAATTTGCCCTGTAATGCCTTCTTTAATTCTGTATATTATACTAGGGGTTTCATAACCAGAAGGATTGGTCATTTACAATGCCCTCGACATGACCCAACCGGCCAAAGGGACGGACCTAATGTACAAATCAATAATAAATAGAATACTCTTTTGTAGTTATACTATTTCAACACCCCCCTAGGTATGAACAAGTTAAAGAGCTTAATTTCCAAGCAAACGCTATGAATAAAGGAGAGTTCAATGCAACACATTCAAATGCTTCAAAAATCAGAGTGACACATACCATGATACCTTGCACTCATTACCATGGAGTAGCACCACAAGCATCAGATCTAGGTGTGGGATGGATAACAAGTATAGATAGATGGGATGCATCAAGAAAAGTATACCCTCCAGCCAAGTTCAAGGAAGACCTTTGGTACTCCATGTTTAGGACCTATGGTCCTCTAGACATAATCTCCGTGAAGTTGCCCCTAGGATAGGGGATAGCATTTGGCTCCAACTACGGGACATGTGCTCACCTCCAGAGAGCGCATGAGAACTCAACATCTCTGGTATGACTCAGATTCTAGATTCAACAAAAGAATTAGGTGATCTTTGGGGTGGTGGATATCACCCCTCGCCATATATGATACAACAATGAAATAAAATTAAGGAAGCATATATATACAAATGAAACTACAACTACAACTATTTCACTCTTAGCATGATATGTATGGTATATACAATGAATGCAAATGTTTCCTAACCCAAACCTCCACATGTCTTCCATGAGTCCTCCAGCCTATAATTTCATTAACTGTTTTCATTCACTCTAGTGTTGGTCCAAGCTAAAACCCAAGATTCCCTTTAACATTAGTAGGATATCCCCTTTTTGTATCCCACATCTTGGTAATTTCATATCTCCCTCTGATAATCCTTTGCTTTGAACTTGGCTGTTTCTTGGTCAACTCTAGTATATTATTTTGAGGGAGGAGGGTGGGATTCAACCGTAAGGACTTCTTGTTGACTTGGCTTAATAAATATATCATCATCCCCTTTCTTTAGTAACTTGACAATTCTGACTTCCCTGTCCTTATATTTGTGTAATATTTGTTGATACTCTTCCTTATTTGGTCATTGTATTTGATCTAAGTCTTCCTCTGAAGCGAAGGGCAAAACCTCTGGAGAAAACATAAGAAGGTTTTCCTTGATTGGCTCATGTGTTACATTAGTTTCAACATCATTGTCAATTTCTGCACATGGACCTTGGCCATTAACACATTTGGGAGGCGCTTTATTGTCCCATATTTCATAGGCACATTAATGTAAGTTAGATCCATTTCTAAGGTGCCTCCTAACATTTCAAAAAAAATTCTGAACAACAATATTCCCCATATATATGGGACATCCACAACCACAATATCCATGTGGATCACTCTCTCATGATATTTTCCAAGGCATACTTCAACATTTTCAACTACCACGTGAGTGGGTAGAAGCCCTGGATTCAAAACCACACATTCCTATATAATGTGGTGTGGCCTTTAGGCCTAGTTTATCCATGACTTTCAAAGACATCATGTTAGCACCGCTTCGAATGAAGCACACAATTGTTAAGACATTTGTTACTAACCAATAATGTCATGAGGAAAGGCGGGTGTCCATCATTCCTCAACCCTGAAAATGGCCTCGCCGCTTGTAACATGATAAGAGGGTCCATCAATTAATTTGATATCTTTGAAAATTTTTTTCGAACCTTTGTTTTATAGATGGAACCTTGATGACTTCCTTTAGTGGAATGGTTACGTGCATTTTTGCCAATGCACCTTCAAAAATTAAAATTCAATCCAACCTTTGCTCTGCTTTGGATTTTTAGGAAGAAGTATGTTCATAGGTGGAGGTTTTGGTTGTGAAATTATGGGTCCAATAGAGAGAGGTTGGTTCATCTGCTTTGCTTAGTATACACTTGGAATTCTTTTGTTTCTTCAACTTTCTCCATCCGACTCTTGATCAAGATTATTTATCACCTCCATCCCAGCCTTCCTGGCTGCTTCCTTTATGCCTCTTGATGTTCTTCAAGTGTGACATTAAGGAAATATTGAGGACCTTCAATGCAGGGCGATTGATAATACCAATTTGGTCGTGTTCACCATTGTTAGGGGACATTCATGCTCACAATGTGAGTATCTACACTGTAAACACCAAGGGTTTTCATATACTACATGTTTTAAGGGGTTGTGCATTCAAACTTCTGATCAGCTTTGGTCCAAAACTTGGGTTTTTTGGAATTGCCCTTTGTAAGGAGCCCTAGGAGCTTGTTATTGAGCTCTTTCCAAGTTGAAAATACTATTCATCATTAATTCTTGGTTTTTACCATGCCATCTGCTGTCAGCCCTAATGTACACTTGCAAACGTGAGCCAAGACCTGCTCACTTAGTGCCCTCGAGATGTTTCAATGTCTAAGTTTCATCGTCATCTTTTGATCAAACTCTTCATTTAGGGCTTCTTTACTCCTAGGGAAGCTAAGGGGGTAGTCCCTAGTTTCGAAGTTAATTTTAAGGTTAAAGGTTCTAGGAGTTAGTTTTAATTTATTACGGTCCAAAGGGGAAAACTAGGGGCCTATAAAGATCAAGCAAAGAATGCAGAAACGTAAGTCTAACTATATGATGGGGCCAACCCTTTTCCTAAGTCTCACAAAGACTAGTGCCCACTGCTAAGTAAATGGGAATGACTAGGGCTTCGAAGGTGGTTAAGTAATGAAAGTAAAACAAGTAGAGATCAGACTAATCACCCAAACCACAAGCTGCAAAGAACCACAAAATAATGCTGATGATACAAAGGTTACACCATATACATGTGATACATAAATGTACAAATTAGATATACAGATACAAGGTAAGGACAATGATATACAACTTAGATACAAAGATACATGAATGTAATCGATATACAAGATATAAACAAGATGTACACAAGTATCCAAAAATCAAAGTTAAAGAAGTGCCTCCCAAGTGGGATACTCACTATTTCCCTTGTCCACACCACAAAGATAAGCAAATAATCGATGTCAAATTAGACCAATTGCTCATAAAACATAAGGAGATAGAACATATAGCTGCAAATAGATAAAACACTGATATAATCCACAAGTGTGTTTGCCTATGCATACATTTAATTCCCCCAAACATCACAAGTGAACTATGCAACTAAGTGTTCTTGTTAAATACTTTAGATCCCAACTTCCTTAACTATGTTTGTGTCTCAACTCCCTTTATTCTGCCAAATAACTGCCCAATGCTCAAGATACTGGGCTTACCTCCAGCCTTCCAAGGTCACCATTACTCACCACAGCTAGAGGTAGTCGAGGGAGGATCTCCCCTTAACTAAATCATGGATCGTCCCCCGGCCATCGGCCCCAAAGATCGGCCCTCTCGCTTAGATGGTAAAACAGTTGTTTAAGACTCCTAAAATGTTTCTAATGTTGTTAGGACCCTCGGTCTTCTAGGATGTGTTGTGAGTCTTTTAGATAAGTTTTAGATGTCCTAATTTTATCTTTTAGAAGCTAAGGTCGTGAGTGTAAGGTGTGTAATCGCATGTTCGCGAAAAGTGTAATCACCGACCGTTGATATAGCGTATCAAAGAAGTGTCGCACTATATTACACTATCACATATGAATCAATCCAACGCACATCAACAAAATAGAAGAGGTGAAACATGAGCACTTGCAGAATGTAATCAATTTACACCACTACAAAATGTGATGGAATTAGTGCACAAGGTTATATCATTAACTTATCATCAACATATAGAGAGATATCCAAGTCGTAGCATAATGATTTAAACCATTAGATAAACATCACATGAGAGAATGTTTAAAAGATATTATGTGTGTACCATGAACCATAAACCATGTAAAGATGTTTAGCAAGAAAAATTTAAAATTAAGGCACTTTATAAGATTTAAAACCATCCAAACTAGCATCTCTGAAGGCCGGTAGCAGATCATGAAGAATTAAACCATCTACCAATGATGTGATATGCTAGCAACAAAGTAAAAGATTAGAACCTTAAGAGCATTAGATGTCAAACCATAAGTGTTAGTTTAAGAGCTACTTGCCAATGTTAAGATGTATGAGAGCTTAATGAATTGAGAGATTTAGAACACAAACATAACGCTGCCACCAACACTAAAACATTTTGTTAACAAGATTACCGCATCAAAGGTGTGTAAAGTAAACTAAACCATAAGCAAAACGATAAACTAGTTAATTAACCAAACGGTGCCAGGTATCAATAAGGTTGTATTCCAAAAAAGGCACCTTGAGGCCGTGGAGCAAAGGTGGCAGGAAACTGCGGTTCAACTAGACAACCTACCACATGAGCAAAAGGTGTGGGTGCATGAAGGATTCAAACTACCAAAGTGAGATTTAATAGTTCAAAACAGTATCAAGAACAGAATTTCATTAAAGTAGAAACAAAACGATGTTCTTAAGATATCCAATATTAGTATGTTACCTACTCTTCATCACCACAAACCATGACAGCCAAAAAGAGAAGTAGACCATGAGCTCAAGGTGTAATATATTTAACTTCCGAACAAAAACATGAGCATTAGGACGTGTAGTTATGCAACATCAAACTTTGAGCTCAAGATACTTATGCAAAATGTGAACAAAATTCTATTACCAGCATAACTATAACGTGAGTGTTAGCAGCAAGCATTAAGTCATGAAATAGGTCGAGAGCATGAACATTAAACCTTCAAAATCTAAACCATAAATCACATGAGTAAGAGATAGAACATAGGCAGAGCCACGAGGATTTATACCATGAATCTAGCAAGCATTAAACCATCGAAATCATATCATAATGTGTGTGAGATATAAGCATAAATTTGATCAAGGCCTAAGCTATTTCAACCTACAAACATGAGCGTTAAACGATAAGAACCTTCTCCACAAGTGTTATGTATATTGCGTGCAGAAGAGGTGTAAAGAATAAGACTAGGCCGTGAACAAAAGGAGCACAAACAACCTAATGGCAAAGTGTGAAATGCTAGAAAAAGGCCATTAGGCCGTGAGCAAATGTGGACCAAGACTCAAAACGTGAGCAGATAAGTGTTTAACATGCAACCATAAACTAGGCCGAGAACATTTAGGCATAAACACTAATCCAAAACAGTAGTCACATGTATGCAAAATATACGTTTTAGACCATAAGGTCAGGAGCACTTATACCATGAATCTGTAAAGCATTGAAACCATGTGAGGATTAAACCTTCATTGAATCCAAACCACAAGAAGCTATGAAGTATAGGACAATAAATCCTATACCACAAGTGTTTTATAAATGCAGGGTGTACGTGTGTGTAGACAAGGCTTAGGCCGTGAGCAGAAAGGACAAGGACGTGAGCAAGAGAGGGCCTAAACCACAAGCATATGGAAACCGAACGTGAGCTCAACTTATGTGCCTAATCATGAACCAGACGTGAGTTAATCAAAACAAGCTTAAATCATGCAATTCATCAACTAGGCCGTAGCATTATAGGTCCATTCCACATCAACACTTCAATAAATCAAAGCTTTGCTATATACTTGCCAAAGATGAGTAAAACGTGAGAAAAATGAGCACAAAAGTAGATGCTAATCACCCAAGGAAAGATCAAACTAGGAAAGCATTTTAAAGCATCATTGAAGGATTTTCCTTAGAGCCATAGACCATGACATTAGACTACTCCCCCAAGGTGCTTCATCGCTTTGATCAATATCCTTGGGATATCTCAGCACAGAGTACTTTTGAGTCCAATCACCGTGAACTGGAAGGCTCTTTGAATACTCTGGACGTGTAAGGACAAGCTCCCCGCCTACCCCTCAAAGAGACTATCTCAACAATATTAATCAAAAAGAGAAGAAAGATTTATTGATTAAGTTACCAATGAACAAATGAATAAGCCAAGACGATTTTGGGTGGTTGGCTGCTCACACCTGTGTCGGCAATGAGTTGGTAAGTAAAACTGTACAAAAATAAGCAAGATAATTACATAAATGTACAAACTATGTACTAGGGAGAATGTTTGAAATATTGACCTATCTAAAGATGAGTTAAGGCCGAAATCGTCGAGATGTAAACAAATGAAATGCATAGCAAGAAGAGCTTAGAAGTTTGAGAGAGGTGGCGCTGCCCTTCTTCTAACACCCTTCCTAATGATCCTCTTTGGGATGACTCGCAAAACTTGGCAATGGTGCATAATGTAATAAACAACAATGCTCCAAAACGAATACTTACAAATCTTAAACTCCGTTCAACAGCTGAACATAAGATTACTAGAATACTCTTAGCTATCTCACTCAAGCAGAACACTCTTACCCAAGATCTACTACAAATGATCACATCAAAAACAAAGAATATCACCTCATGTGTAGATGAAATCTATAACACTCTAAGACTTCCTCAGTCCCTCCAAAGCTTTTTTTCTATTAATGAAAAACAAGAGAATAGTGGATGAGGGGCTTGATGGCAAGAGCAAGAGAGGTGGGGTGAAATTCAGCAGCATAACAGTAGCAAAAGATAGATGATCAAATGAGGAGGGTAGGGGACTCTCTTATAGCTCTAGAGGCAAAGAGAGGTGCTAGAGGGCCAAGCAGATGGAGAGAGGAGCACCAATCTTAAGGAGAGGGCGCCCTAATTAGGCTTAGGGTTTTGGATAGGTGATGTGGCAAGCGTGGGCTTCCATGGGAGAGAGAGAGATGAGTGGCCAGGGGCGACTCCTCGAGAGGAGGGCCCACGCCCAAGTGGGAAGCCCAACAAATGGCCCCAGGTGTACAGAGGCTGAGTTAGTGAGGCTGACCCCAGAGAGAGGGCTTAAGGTGCAAGCAGGATGGCACGCAATGCAGCAAAGAGGTGGAGAGGCTAGGTGGGCGCACTCCCATGAGGGCCCACAAACGCAGTGGAGGAGCCCAACACGCGGGTGCTGACAGAAAGGCGCGAGTTAGAGAGAAGGGGCGCCACCTAAGGGAGAGAATGGGACGTAGGGTCCACAAAATGCTGAAGTGGAGCCAAGGGAAGGGCGCACCTCACTAATGAGGGGCCCACACACCCGCTTAGGTGAACTCTAAGTTTGAGTTAGAAATCATGCTCTTTGGGTGGGGGTCGAATTTCCCCCCAGGGCAAGGCTTAAAAGGGTGAAACTAAAGGTAAAAGGGGTAGATTAAGGTTTAGAAAGGGTTAGGATGTAGCCTTTGGCATGTTAAGGGTTTTCTGCTCATTGCCACCAAACCCACTAAACGTATTAACTCAAAGTACCTACAATAATTTGACATCCGACCTTAGCAATTAAAATTGCTGTCTTAGACCGATTGACACTTCGGGTGGACAAACCCAAAGGAGAAGTTGTCTGATTGAGCTGAAATTTTGTACATGGGTGTAGGGGGTCTCTTTATTTTTATTTTGAGTACAAATACCCCCATCAAAATCCCAAAGGCTAAAAGTTTTGCTAGACACTGTTCGAACATTTAATTAAATTAAATAATTAAAATTCAACCTTAGGGAAAATTCACTCAAATGAATAATTAAAAACCTATCTAGACTCGACTAAATTCCAAACTTAGACAATGTCTAGCATGGTCATTTACACATTCCTAAACAATAGCTACCAAAATCCAAAACCATTAAGACGTCACTTTCACCACTGGAGGAAATTATTGCATGTGAGGGAAAAAACTCAAGGAAAATCAACCAGGCCCTAAGTCGGCTTAACAACCCGAGGGAAAACCCCTCGCTGAAAGGGAATTCCCTTTAATGGAAACATCCCAGTACCCGGACCTAATCCATGACTCATGCATCATTACAAGATCAACCCACATAGGCGCGGAACTCATAAAATTTTAGTAATCGGAACATCGATGCCAAGTAGAACCACCACCGCTCTTCAACATGGATGAACACTCCCCATGATACATACAGCTGACCCTCGTGGTCGCATAGGCTGTCAACAATTTTCATCTACAGTCAATTGTAACTTTGCTAAGCTAGTGCTAATATCTGTAGCTTTGGTCAAAAGTGCAAGAAAACACTATACAAAGTTAGCACCTTCTAGTAGATTGACTAGCAATTACCACAATTGAGGCTTCGAATGAGTTATGCAAGCGTAGGAAATGTATCCGGGACCAATGAGATTTGTATTATCGTAGCACTGTTTTGCTACAACAACAAGTTAGTTTAGTTTAGGGTTAGAATATGTTAGTAAAGTCACGATGAAAGTTTGAGTGTTTTTTTTGATCAATCAACACTTGCAAGTGATAGACTAGTGCCTTTCTAGGGTAAATGGAGCCACTAATAGAACAACAAATCTTAGAGGATAAATAGCAATGATAATGATATGTCAAAGGATGGAGAGGATAAGAAAGGTGTTGGTATCCCAAGGCTTCAAAATTCCACCCAAGAGATAATTGCTAGAAAGTAATAGTTGTTAGGCCTGCTATCCCCCACTTTCGTGGATAACTAGGAGACCATGTCTCGAGGTCCACAGTCCAAGACATGGAGTACCGAGATCAGAATTGACTTCAAAGATGGTCTCCGAGGGCTCCACCGCTTCTCTTCCAACATTCTTATCCACAAGAATGTCACCTCCACCACCATCGGCTTGGTCCTGCCCGATGGTTCCCTTGCTTCATGAGGTAAATAGTTTAGGTATCATGGTATGTGTTAGTTCTGTTCATCTAAACCATTGATTATATGCATCCGATTCCTTTATTTCTAACCAATCGGTTGGATTCTGCCACTGCACACCTAACCAGTTTTGGGATTGACAGACAGTCAGTAAGCCCGTGGTTCCGTTTTACAGCCATCGGTCATCTCTGAGAAAGACATCGTCCACTACCTTCACAACTTCACTTTTCCATCTTGTTTCCCTTCACCGTCCCATTCCACTTTGTTCAAAGTAATCGCGGTTAACCTAATTTTAGGGTTGCATTTTATCTAGTGGAAAGAAGGGGCTAAAGGCCCGTATGTAAAAGCAAGTCGGTAAAAGATAAAAGCCAAAGAAAAAACTCGAGATGCTTTGCCCAGTGATCCTTGAGAAAGCAATAAAAGGCTTCTCAACAAGAAACAAGAGGGACCCCTAAAATAATAAAACAAGCATCTAACCGAGGACAAGGGGTCTCATCACGAAAATTTCCATTAGGTCCATACCAGCAGCATGACATTGCCATCGGCTGGTTACCAATGCCGTAGGGCATTGACCTTTGGGTGCATGGCCAAGGAAAGGGGGTCTAATCAATGAAACAACCCTTTATTTATGTGAGTAATTTGTGGTAACACACCATCGGGTCACCATGCCAAAGGCGTCCCTCATTATCTCTTGAGCAAAAAGAAGGAAAAGAGCAATAAAAAATGAAATAACAGCAGCAATAAAAGGTGGCTGAATGGCTGGAAAGAATTGCATCCATGATGTGTACAACTCACCTCCTACAAAGGCAAATTCCACATGTAACCTCTTGCATCCTCATTCTCATTACACCCCACCGCTGGACATCCCTTGATCACTCTCATCCACTCATTAACTGAAGGTCTCTTCCAAGAACTTCCTTTATTCTGCTGGACACTAGCCCAATAGGATGCCTCGTCTTCCTCCTCCCCACTTGTATAGTAGGTTTCCAGGTAACGCCTTTGGGCTATTGATTGATGTATTATGGGTTTTATGCATGTGTTTATTAACATTGATGATGAAATGTGATTGACATTGCTATGATCCCTATGATCCATAAGAGTCTGCTGAGGGCGAGCTTTGGATGTGCGTGACCATACCCGGACTGACAAGTAATACCATCTTGGACCGCATACATGGGGAGATGATCACCGACCTCCAGCGGGTCAAGAGCCCATTCTTGTGGATGCCAGACCCCACCGGGGACAACACAGGATAGAGATGGATCCGAGTCACCGCAGGAGAAGAGGACGCTCCACCAAAGGCACCTCGACAGAGCCAACTGGGATGACTTTCTCGGAACGCTGGTCTTTGGGAGGCTCAGACCACCATCTTGGACTAGCGACGCCCCAACATCATGGACGCTTTGGGGGCACTAGGCAAGCAGCAGTAACGTGGTGGCGTGTTGAGAAGCCCATGATGGCTAACGCTTTGCTCCAGGACGCCTCTGGCCTTAAAAGGGGCTGAACGCTTCTTGGAGGGCTTTTACCTCTTTCTTCACTTTCGATTTAGATTTATTTGACAATTTTAATGTAAAACAAGAGGATTTTTGGTATTTCATTCCCTCGGCTTTCAGCCTTTTACTAATCCTAAAAGGTAAAATTATGTTTGACATTGTATAGTCTCCAGGAGGGATTTTACTGCTCATTTTTTCATCATCACTCATTCAATCCATAAGGAGGACTGAAAAGTTGGCAAAATTTCCTGCATTTCCTAATACTCCAGTGACTTGTTGAAGGGGAAGACTTTGCATTTCATGGTGTTTCTCCTTTGAAGGAAGGTGTTATAACCAGGGTTTGCATGGTTATTTCTAGATGAAAGTATTTTCCTCAAGAAAAAACTCTTTGAATGAATGGTTGTAGTCTAATTCTCATTGTGTTTATGATTTTGGTCGACAAACCTCAGTGCATGCCACACAAGTAACCTCTGTCTCATGTCCTCGATAGAGAAGAAAATTTTCACCATTGATCGGTAAAGAGGAGCCTAGTCAGAGGCTACACCCTCTTGTCTCTTCACTGAGCCAGGCCTGCACTATCTAGAAATCAAGAATATACGCCAGAGGCCTAGAAGCCATATCTACACTTAGCCTTTCTTCTCTAGGGTTTAATGGAAAGAGCCTTTGTCAGAAAGTAAGACCTATTAGATTTTCTTTCTGGTTTTATGCTCTTACTTCTCAAAGCTACTGCTTGCCACTTGACCTAAGGAGGGAGTATGAGAGCACAAAGCCTGCCACAGCCACACCAGAAAGTGAGCCTCTCCCTAGGGAGCCTTTGGAGTTTTGAGGTCTTGCCTTAGCAACACCTTTAAGACCCTCTAGTCCCAGTCAGCTTGGACCCTTTGATCCCCTCTAACTCCCTGCGGTTCCTTCTACCTTTGACTCCATTAACCCTGAAGGCATTGATCCTAAGATCTCATGCGTTGAAGTGAATTTGATCAAAAACACTCTTTAAAAATATTGAATTTAAAACCCAACTACACTCAACCCTAAACTCAACCAACCTACTAACAACCCTAATTGTCGCCGTCATCCCTATTATTACATCTTAGGTGCAAATAGACGCTTTTTTTATGAGCAATTGAATAATGGTTAAAAGCATTTATTGAATGAGTTATTGTTTTATTGTATTGAATGCCAATGTCATTCTAGCATTTATTGAAGAAGTGGCATACTTATATTTATAAACACTTGACTTTGTCAATTTTCATTGCCATAATTGCTTATATATATTTATTGGATACTCATGAAGTACTAACCCATTAAATTAGCTTGCATATATCAGCCTGTTTTGTTCCTGCATGTGCATTTCTTTGGGTTTTACTTCATCACAGTCGTAGCTGCAGTCATCCATTGGTGGTGACTTGCAGGGGAATGCATTTGTGTTCACATCCCTGCTCTCCTAAACCCTGTGTCAACAGGACGCCTCCTGGCCTCACCTCCCAAAGCCAGAAAGAACCTTCCATAGTGGCGGACATTTTCTTTGGTGGGATAGGTTCCCCTATGCCTTGACCTACAAGACTCAAGCCTTTTATCCTAACTACAATTGCTGATAACAAGGCTCTAGCGATTCCCATTTCCCTTGAACAAATTAACAAAAAATATGCACTAAGTATAGAAGTATGTGGTTTACTAGAGTGCTAAGCATTGGTAGGGATTCTAGTATCCACCTCAAGATATATAGCCTTCAAGAAATTTTAATAAGTGGAAGACTATAGAGAAAAAAATATAATAACATATGTCTCTTTCCTAGGGTCAAGCAAGCAATTTCATAATTCACACATGAAACAAGTAAAATTAACCATAAGCATTCATTCACAATAAAGAAATGCAGATTTTCCAATTACTTCACCAAGAAGAATAATCAAGTAAAACCCTCTAGTTGAAGATCCCACATGAAAAATTGCTAAAGTACACCAAGAAATGCCTCATCCAAGAAGACCACTAGATTTGAATAAACTCTTTAAAGAAGAATAAGCAATTTCTGCATCACCACTTGTGTGTGGATGAGCTTACTATGAAAAAAATGAGTAAGTATTCCATTTATACAATATCAATGACCTTTAATTATCTTTTTAGGTCATGAAAGACCGAAATGGCCAATTTACATCAAAAACCCAATTTTTACATAAAACAAATAATTAAAACCCTAATTTCACTCTTTTACTTATAGACGTTCATTCCCTTCTATGTGATCGTGACGTTAGACCTCCAACATGGAATGCTAGGCTTCCCAAATGTAAATGTTAGGCCTCCAGAGGCTCAATGTTACCGGGTTGTCGGCCCCTAATGCACATCACAACGTGAGCTGCTCCCAACTCACTTAGTGTGTCTCTGGAGACACAATGCCTAGGTTCAAAACCACATCACTACCTTGACTTGAGACTTTTCCCCAAGGACACACCTAGTGGAGCCAAGGGGGTAGTCCCTAGTTACTAAGCACTCTTAGTTAATGTTCCCAGGAGTTATTTCAATCTTATGAGCTGTAAAGGGGAAACCAGCCTAAGATGATCAAGCAACAATGCAGAGTGCAAGTCTAGTCTATTATGAGAGTCAGCCCTTTTCCCAAGTCAACTAAGACTAGTGCCTATGTTGGGCAATATGCCTACCCATATTTGAGGGGGTGGTTCGATTACAAAAGTTCTACAAGTGTTACAAGTTTCTTAAACTACCCCAAACCACAAGTTATAACTATACAAAAGAATGTCTAAGAGTTACAATGTTTACAAGATTTTATAAATCGATACAAAGATACATAAGCCAGATACAAGATATGCCAATTAGATACAAAGATACACCAATGTAACAAGATGTACAAGATATAAACAATTTTACATACATAAGCTGTTAATGCCCCAAATGGCACTTACTCCATTTGACCGCCAATCGGGCAACCAATCACAAAGAACTTAAGGACCAAAGGAAGTAATGCCTCCCCAAGTGGATACTCAAAACTTCAATCCACACCCACAATAAGTAAATAATGATATTCAACAAGTAACTTAATTGCTCATGCAAACAGAAGGATTACAAAACATATAGTTGCAATAGAGATGGATAAACAAATGAGATATTCCACAAGTTATGTTTGCCTATCCATACATCTAAATCCCCCAAACATATACAAGTGATCTGAGCAACTAAGTGTTATGGAAGTTGTTTAAAGATTTGCAATTTTAATTCTCCCTAATCCAGGTAGGCTTCAACTTCCTCCCTCCCTTGGCCAAATGACTACATGGTGCTCAAGATAGTATGCTAACGAGGCCTTACCCAGCTTCCAAGGTCACCTGCAGTAGGTAGTCCTGGAGAAGGATCTCCAACGAATTACTTCCGGACGGGTCCTCTCACCACTGGATCATTCCTTCAAACCCTGCTTTAGATGCAGGGAGGCGTAGCTTAATGAGTCCTAAAATGTTACAGTGTTATTAGGACCTGCTGGGTATTCTTTAGGGTGTGTTATTGGCTAGCTAAACAAGTTTTAGACCTAAAATTTTGTACTTAGTTTTTAGCGCATGGCCGAATTGAAATGTTGTGAAATCGAGTGCTTGCAATGTGTCAATTAAACCATCAATAACATAGCATAGCGTAAAAGAAAAATAGCGCAATGTTATACCACCAATATACCATCACATGAAAGGAACGTTGAAAGATGTTAGACCATTAATCCATGAACCATTCACATGTAAACTAAAAATGAAAGATAGATGAAACGTGTGTACTTGCAAGATGTAAAAAACTGTAGATGTGAAGAGTTCAGCCCATAAACATAAAATACATGTATGTAAAACGTGTTTGAAACAAAAAGCTGAAAACGTAGATGCTTTAAACCATGAATGAAAATGAGATCTAAAAACTAACCATTCATCCACATATGTTTGTTAAGCTTCTGAAAAATGAACGTGCTTGAAATAGAAAACTTAGCAAAGCAAATGGAAGACTTAGACCATATTCATATCACATGCACATAAGATTTGTAAATAGCATGATGAGAAAACGAGCTATAGCATCTAAGATTGCATCTAGATCATTAAATCATTCACCATGAAAGCAGAAGCATATGAAAATGAAAGAAAAGATGAACTAACAATCATATGGACAAGTAAAAAAGCTAAGCTAAAGATGAAATAAACTACTCTAAGTTAGATCAAGATTTAGGCCTAATAGAATGAAGAAAAAGAAGCAAGAGAACTTAGAAATTTGAAGGAGAAAAGGAGAAAAGTGTTACCCAACCAAATAGAAGTGTGTTGGGAAGCCTCCTATGTGTTTTTGGGCAGCATATACCCTTGGATCTGTCACTAACCTGCAAAAAACAGCAAGCAAAGCTTGCTGGAAATGCTGCAAAACACACTAAACTTGTCAAAAAAATTCTGTTGTTACA
>SNQJ01S0096062.1:0-11691 GCA_010110895.2 Picea sitchensis
TAGAAGACTTGTCGGCTCAAGAAGATAACTTGTATTAGGTTATTAGCCTCCAAGAGAAGAAGTCGACCAGAAGAAATAATATATACTGAACACACAAATATCCAGAATGAGAAGTTGACCCAGGCAGTTATCCATAATTACTATAAATACAGGAGGCCAGTCTTCATTCTAGAAGGTAGTCTCAGAATTGCAGAGCAGCACTTGTGCGCACTGCAGTGCCCAGTTTTGTGGGTGAGTTTGGAGGAGAGCTTCCATTGCCATTGCTACATCTAGCAGATCATGTTTGTCTTTGACTATCTCTTGGTTAGGGTTTGGACTATCTGATCAACTCTTGTTGGTGCGCTATCCTTGGGGAAAGGTGTGCTACCCTTTGTGTGGCTATCTAGCCTAGGGTTTGCTTCCGGAGTGATTCTCTTTCAAGGATAAGGTGCTCGGAGGGTGGCTTTGGCCTATGGTTGGGTGACAATAGTGATATTGTCAATGGTAAAATGAGAACATTGATTATATTATAACAGGTTATGGGCCCACACCTCCTTCATTCAGTCTAACCGCTGCAAGGAAACATATCCGTAAGGATATTAATCTCGTTGAAGAACTGTCGCTAGGGTTTCTAGCAGGAACAGTCACCATAACATTGTCGCTAGGGTTATTAGCAGGTGCAGTTGTAGAAACCCTAATCCTCTCATTGAGGAACCTTAAGTGAATGGATTGACCTAATTTCTGGATAGATCAGTGCCCCCTAGTCTAGTGCATCTCCTAGTACTCTCAGCAAGCCAAGATGTCAAGTTTAATTTTCTAGTCAAATCTAGGGTTGACCAAGTCAAAGTAGCCATGACTTACTCTATGAAGTCAAAAAACAATTTAGATGGAGCTTCTAACTTCAGAGCGTGGAAGACAAGGATTGACCTCATCCTTGCCAAGAATAAAGTGTTGTATATCGTGAAAGGAAAGATCGTGAAACTAGAGCTTGAAGAAGGAAAAGAGAAGGAACTGCAGAACGTTGCAGTTATGGAGAAGTTCAAAGACGGTGACATCAATGATATGAGTATCATAGTGGAATCTATAAAATACCACTTGATACCCTACATCTCCCATCTTGACTCATCGAAGAAGATGTACAATGCCCTGACATACCTCTTCTTAGTCAGAAGCATTGGACAAATAATGAGTCTCAATAATGAGCTCTGTGACATGAAGATGAATGATGATGACAACATAACATCATACTTTGTGAGAATCTCTCAGTTAAGAGATCAACTACAAGCTATTGAAGATATCATTTCAGAGAAGGAATTGGTAAACATAGTACTCAATGGTATTCCCAAGACGTGGGATGCATTTGTTGCAAGCATGAACACAAGGAAGGAGTATCCTAAATTTGAAGAACTTTGGACTTGTTGTGCTCAAGAAGAATCCAGGATCAATGCAAAAGAGAAACCCCAAAAGAAGTACGATGATCAAGCCTTCACAGTAAGATTCAAGAATTTCAGGAACAAAAGGAAGTTTGGTTCAAAGAGGAAGACAAATCAAGAGAAAGATATTTCAGAAATACAATGCTTCAACTGTCGAAAGTATGGTCACTAAAAGAATCATTGTCCTGAGCTAAGGAAAAAGAAGGAGAAACACGAAGCATCAGTTGCCTAAGAAAAGGAACCTACAAAGAAGACTAAGTAGGATGAAAGAGACTTCTTCTTCTAAAGGTAACAATAATCTTCTTATTTCTTGTACATATCTTGTTTGCATAGTCTCTGTAAATATCTTGTATATCTATCTCTTAGAAGATAATATGTTGTAAGAAGAACCATACTTATGGAAGAACAACAAGATAAGGATTGCTATCATTATACAATTCAGATAATACACATGAAAGGATGAAATACATCAAACAAATCATGTGTAAAGTATTACAAGATAAGCCGAAATCAAAATCAATCATGAAGAGACTTAGAAGAAGAAATAAAGAAAGAAGTCAACAATCAAGAGAAAATTGGAGAAAGACCTATGACATTTTGCAGAAGACAATAAGATGGAAGCGTGAACTCTGTTAGATGGAGGGAGCCGATTATATATTGCAGAAGAAAATAAGGATGCAGACAGAAGTGTGGACTCTATTAGACGGAGAGAGACGATCATATGCACTCATACATGAAGCAAGGATTAGGAGGGAGCTCATCCTATGATCCATTGAAGATGATGAAGTATATATCCATGGTAGCAGCCATGAAAGGCAGTATGTGTTCAGTTCAATCGTAGAAGAAGACTTCTTTGAAGAGAAGCCTTAAGGTATCCCTGGTTTTCCATCCACATTCGTGATCCTATGATGAAAGGAAGAAGTGGAATATTTAGGGCATGGAATCTATAAGAAACTCCATGGACCCAAGAGCTAAAGAAAAACATTAGGAAGAACATGAAGATTCTAAGAAATAAAGAGAAGCTAGAACAACCAGTCAATAAGAATCACAAGATTACCAGCCTAATATGAACTCACTAAAAATAATCAAGCAGAGGAACTGAAAGTTGTAATGCAGAACAGTGTATATATGCAAGCATTGCAAGATACAGAACTAGAGGTTCTACCAGATGGAGGGAGATGGCTATGACGATTACTTGTTCCAGTAAACTAGACATACCTCTACATGAGTCTTTATATCATCTACAATATCCATGGGTTGGAGTTCTACATCAGATGAATGCAAAGAATGATCTCCAGAGAAATTGAGCAAAGAGCATATGAAGAGAAACCTCAAGACTTTGAGGCATACCAGAAAGAGACCCTTGTATGTAGATAGAAGAAGATAACTTGGTGGAGAACCTCCAGTGCATAGTAGAATCATGGTGAAGATAACAAAGATATTGTATCAAGATGATTACTCAGAAGATCAGATCTCATGATGACAGAAGAAGTGCCACATGGATATGTTCCAGTTTTCCAACAATGATATACTTTATTGATCAGAGCTACATGAAGACTTCAAAGAAGACCAGTGTCCTAGACCGAAGTACATTTGAAATAAAGCATTACATTATTCATGATGAAGTCCAGAAAGGGAAAAGTGGTTCTCCAATACATATCTCCACAGATGAGCAGATAAGTAGACATTTTGATAAAGCTTATGTTAAAGATGAAAGAGTTTGCGTACTCAAGATGGAGCTCGTGGAGACGACTTCCTTATTGAAAAAGGAAGAGATGACTCCCAGTTTGGGAGGGAGCACTGATGTATTATTGATTAATGGACAGTCATTTTTCATTTTGAAAAATGGTCCAGGATGAGTAGGTTATTTCCAGTTCGGAAAGTGGATTGAGATTTCTGACGGACAGACATTTTCCAGTTTGAAAAATGGTCTAGATTGTTGATGTATCATAGACAACGGCTTCCCATTGTGGTTAATATGGGGAGTGGTCTAGGGAAGTCTCTCTTATTGAGGGTTACTCAAGAAGACTGACCCACCTCGCCGTACATCGATTTCTCATTGTGTTTAACATGAGGAATGGTTTGTTTTGGAGGTTGGTGCAGGACATACATTTCCTCTTGTGGTTAACATGGGAAATGGTCTGGACAGTCATTCCTTAGGGCGGATTCATTCTCTCCAGGTTGCACTTTGTTTAGTGCCAGAGGAATGGCCCAGGGTGGGGAATGGTCCAGGTTCAACAATTAGGGACAAACATTCCTTAGGGAAGACTCATTCTCTCCAGGTTACACTTTGTTTAGTGTCGAAGGAATGGCCTAGGGTGGGGAATGGTCCAGACTCAGAAATCAGGACAGTTATTCTTCCTTGCTTGAGAATAATAGTCCAGATATCTCATCATTGATGTTTTACCTTCTGAGGGTAGATGCTCTTCCAAGATCTCACTGATGTGAGTGGAAGAATGGCCCAGATGATTCAATCTATATCATAACATTGTTTCTATGCAGGTTGATATCAGATGATTGTTATGAAGACCGTATGTCTCTAGAGAGTAGATGTATACTATTGTGGTGAATGTGTTCCATTGTTTGATCAAGTATCTGTGTGGTACTTGGAGTGGTAGTGTACCATTGGATGGTAGTTGTGTACTACTATGGATAGACGCGGTTGTGTTCTATTGAATGATATTTTTTCAATTGCCTTGAAGACTATCAGCAGTGTTGAAAATAATTATCAGGCAAATGAATGATGAACAGATAATTCCCATACAGAGAATGGTTCAAAACATTTACTCTTCTAGATTAGAAGAATGGCTCTTATATCACTCTGTGGAGTGAGTATCATGTCTGATTACTTAGATAGAGTATGGTTCCGAGAGATGATGCAGGTGATGACACTGATAGTGCTCATGACATAGTCATGAGACAGTCTATACAACTATATTGATGCTACAGGGTGAATGGTATGTTTGTGCTCAATACCATTACCTATAATACCTCCCTAGCTAGGAGGGAGTGTTGATATTATGGTAGTTGCGGGAGGTATTTACCTCCACGTGTAAACCTGATGAGAATATGATATTCCTGGAAGCAAGAAGAAACCCTAATGAGTTGGCTAATAACCCTAGAAGACTTGTTGGCTCAAGAAGATAATTTGTACTAGGTTATTAGCCTCCAAGAGAAGAACTCAACCAGAAGAAATAATATATATTGAACATACAGATACCTAGAATGAGAAGTCGGCCCAGGCAGTTAGCCAGACTTACTATAAATATAGGAGGCCAGTCTTCATTTTGGCAGGCAGCCTCATAATTGCAGAGCAACACTTGTGCGCACTGCAGTGCCCAGTTTTGTGTGCAGGTTTGGAGGAGATATGCCATTGCAGTTGCTGCATCTAGCATATTACGTTTGGCTTGGACTATCTCTTGGTTAGGGTTTGGACTATCTGATCATCTCTTGTTGGTGTGCTATCCTTGGGGAAAGGTGCACTACCCTTTGTGTGGCTATCTAGCCTAGGGTTTTCTTCTAGAGTGATTCTCTTTCAAGGTTAAGGTGCTTGGAGGGTGGATTTGGCCTATGGTTGGGTGACAATAGTGATATTGTTAATGGTAAAACAACCACATCCATTATATTCTAACACCTTGTGCATATAAAATTTTGGGTGATCATCAACACTTTCTTCAATGAATGGCCCATCATCTTGAGTATGGGACATACATGCTCTTTCTCTCATAACTGCTTCATCTTTGTCATAAAAATCTCAGGGCCGCTCTTTCTCCTCAGAAATTGCCCTGTTCACGAAAAGAATATTGAAACAAGCATTTGATGGCTTCTCCTGTTGCAAACCTATGATATTTTCTCCAACAATTMCCTTGTCATCTTCCAGTGGGACAAAAAACACTTATCCTCCATGATCAGGGATGTCATTTCTATCCCCTTGATTCAAATTGTTGTCATCTTTTGTGTGGCTATCAATACTAACCTCCTCAAATTCTAGAGCAGATTTATTACCACAATTTGAAGCATCAATAATCCCTTCATTACCTTCAAAAAGGACAATAAGGTCCTCTTCCCATAGGGTTTCCAAAATCTCATGATAAGTGTCTTCAAAGCTCTGAAACTTTGGCCCCCAATGCTTGATAAATTCCTCAACGAAAATTTTGAGGGAAGAGATACTCCTTGGGCTGCAAGAGTAGTTGATCCATTCTTGTTTCCTTATTTTTAATGAGCATAGGAATGCTCTCACCAAAAATTCCTCATGTCTTTCCTCGAACGTAGATGCATATCTCAAAAGTGACAAGATGTGTGAGACGACACAAGAAGGATCACCATTAAACCTCGGGTGATTCTCGGTGTGCTTTAGGGAAAACTTGTTTGGGTACCTTGGAACATCTTTGATATCGAGAGCAAGATATATTCCATGCAACATCCAAGAATATATTTTTATTTTGTGCAATGAAAGCTCAAATCACAAATAAAATCTTCATACCTTATCAAAAATGGAGTTTCCAAGGTGAGATGMAAATGCCTTCAAAATGATGCTTATCCCACCTTACAATCATCAAGTCTTCAAAATATGCAAAGAACAAGGTCTTGATTCTTCCAATGGAGTCGACAGGAAACATATTTAATATTGAAAAATCCAATGTCATCTTTCGGGAAAATTGGACTTTATCCCCGACAACGACACCAAAAATGTTATGGTACAAAATTGCACTTGTAGAGCCAAAGTCCCAATGCTCAAGTGAAATCTTGCGTAACTAAGAGGGAAGGGCCATTGTCACCTCACCAATACCTCTTTTTCTTTGAACCAACTAGATTTAGAGTTGTAGTTTTTGTGTTTGATAAAATATGGAGAGTGAAGCTAAATCAAAGCAGTTTTGGAGTATGAAAGCAAGTAATAGGAAATCTAGGGATCAATGTCTTCTCATTCGGAAAATGTATTCAATGGTATGGAAGATCTGATGGAGGATGAATGACAGGAACAAAAGTAAACTTGAACCCTAGACTTAAACCCTTATAATACCAAGTCATCCCCTTTCTCTCGGTTGTCTTGCTTAGCCAAATAATGAGAAACTAGCTTTCAAACCCTAGGGGGATAAACCATCCTAACCCCTAGTTTTGAAACCCTAGACAATAATGTTTTCAAGATGATAGACCCTCCTAACCCTTGAATCTACCCTTGAATGATTTCTCCTCACAAGTGAAAATGGTTTGAGGGAGGGGATAGACACTCCTAACCCTCATAGGGTTTTCCAAGCAATAATAATCAATGCAACCTGTAGAATTACCCGTTTAATAAAGCAAATGAGAAAAAATTGTTGTTTTTCTTCATATGAGATATAATCGATATATTACTACAATGATGAGTGTTCCATATATAGGGAACATATGGTGACCATCCATGAAAGGATGCGTCCCTTGAATAATCAATAACTATTTATTATTATCATTTACTTATTATATCTGATATTTAATAATCAATAATTATATTATTAATTATTATTCTAAGAGAATGTCGTCTTGATGTTTTCCAAACATCAACACCCCTTCTCAATGAAGGATACATTATGCACCATGCCAATATTGTATTTGAATTATACAAACTTCACCCTAGACTCATGACACTTGTCTGTCAGTCTTTGGAGACGTCTCTCTCCCACCTAAACCGAGGAGAAACTCCTTCTACGGCTCTTCCTCTGAACCAATTAACTCTCTCTAAGATTAGGATCACTTTGGGTCTACATGTAATAACATATAGCATCTTGAGTCTTTATTATTCCTTGTCAAATCACTATGACTAGGACAAAGGCCACACTAGGATCTTCCACCACAAGTACACACATGTAAGTGAATGTCAGCATGATGCTAACTGGCACGTGGAAAGAACTTCAAGCACCTCAAGTCCATATTATTCCTTGTCATGATCAAGGAAGGACTACGTCTATGCCCATTTACCACAAGTGCGCCTTTATGATAAATGTATCCTATCTCCCTTGGTCTGTAGCCCAATCTAGGAGAAGGTTTGCCCGATGTCAAAACATCAATACTCCCTCTTAGTTAGGGAGGTATATTTCCATAGTAGTACACAACTATTGTACAGAGACACATAGTCTCCGCCAGTGGTACACAACCACCATAGTCGCAAAAGGTTTTTCACACATGGCACTCCCATGTGGACTTCTAGAGGCTACTCCCTCTAGGGACACTTAAGGTCAACTCCCCATAGTGTGTGACGTCAAGGGTAAACTCCCTTGACATGTCCCCATGTTCTCTCCACATGGGACGTTGGGCTATAATCTCAAATGCACTTATCCATTCTCGAATAAGTGTCCCACTTATCCCTTCTTGAATAAGTGTCCTCAAAGATCAACTCAACTCAATCATAGAGGAGTATGATCTGGAGAAAGTTTTTCACACATGGCACTCCCATGTGGACTTCTCGAGGCTACACCCTCTAGAAACACTAGGGTCAACTCCCATAGCATGTGATGTCAAGGGTCAACTCCCTTGACATGTCCTCATGTTCTCTCCACATGGGACGTTAGGCTATAAGCCCAAACACACTTATCCCTTCACGAATAAGTGTCCCACTTATTCCTTCTTGGATAAGTGTCATCACAGGTCAACTCAACTCAGTCACAAAGGAGTACGAATTGGATAATGTCTCAGGAAGTTGAAAACATCAACACTCCCTCTCAATGAGGGAGGCATTCTCTACCACGCCAAGTTTGTCATAGGAGTACTTGAACTTCGTCCTGGTTTGGTAAGAATATCAACAACCTGCTCATTTGCAGGAAGGTACAACACCAATACTTCCTTCCTCTGCACCATGTCTCGAATGTAATGGTACTTGATCTCAATATGGTTCGATTTTTCATGAAAAATTGGATTATATGAGATCTTCACACAACTTTGGTTACCATAATGACTAATGGTGGAATCCATTACATGTTCGGATAAATCTGTAAGGATATTGCAAAGCCATACTGCTTCACGGAATGGCATATTTAATGCAATGTACTCTGCTTCTGTTGTGCTCAAAGCCACAAAAGTTTGTTTCATTCTACACCAAAAAAACCTGGAAGATCCCAAAGTGAAGCAACACCCGAAGGTGCTCTTTCTGCCCACTATGCTCCCTACCCAATTAGAGTCAATATATTCCTGGCATATCATATCAATACTAGAAGTATATCTTAGACCATGTCCAATTGTGCCTCGCAGGTATCTCAACACATGCTTCACAACAATCCAGTGTGTCTATCTCGACTGACTCATAAACTGGCTAAGTGCACTCACTGCATAGAAAATATATGGTTTAGTGTTAATCAGATACATCAGTGATCCAATTAGTTGTTTTTACAGGGTCAGATAAATTTCATCGGAATCAGAATAAGTCACACTTAGTTTCTTCGGATTCATCACCATGAGTGTGTCTATCTCGACTGACTCATAAATTGGCTAAGTGCACTCACTGCATAGAAAATATTTGGTCTGGTGTTAATAAGATACCTCAATGATCCAATCATTTGTTTATACATGGTCGGATYAGTTTCATCGGAATTGGAAGAAGTCACACTTAGTTTCTTCAGATTCATCACCATTGGTGTAGCCATGGGCTTCAAGTTCAACATCCCAAACTTCTTCAATATCTCAACTGTGTACTTCCCTTGAGTCGGGAAGATATCATCAGTTCTCTGCCACACCTCTAGTCCCAAGAAGTAGTGCATCATACCAAGGTCCTTCATCTCAAACTTAGAGGCCAACGCATACTTGCATTCAACAATAAGGCTCTCTTTATTGGTGAGGAATAAATAATCAACATATAGGACCAAAATCAGGGACTCACCATTAACAGTCTTGTAGTATAGGTTGGGATCGACAACACTTTTGTTGAAGCCCAAAAATCATTAGGTGTCCATCAATCCTTGCATACCATTCTCGAGGTGGTTTATTGAGTCCATACAAGGCCATCTTCAACCTACACACATGAGACTCCTTCTCATGTATCATGAAACCATCTGGTTGCTCGATGCATACTTCTTCCTCAATCTCTTCGTTGAGAAAGTTTTTCTTTACATCCATCTGATGTACTCTCTAGCCCATGGATGCTACAAAGAAAATAATCATCGGGATAGAAGTGTATCGAGCAACAAGAGAAAATGTCTCCTCATAATCTATTCCCTCCATCTAAGAGAATCCTCTAGCAACAAATATCATGTTGTTCCTCTCGATTCTCTCATCAACTATGTGTTTGATATTGTAGATCCATTTGGAAGTCACTACAGACTTCCCCTCAGGTCTCAAAACAATATCCCACACAACATTTTTCATGATGGATTGATACTCCTCCATCATGACTTCTCTCCATACTGGATGACTAGTTGCCTCCTCATAATAGGAAGGCTCAAAATGAATGATGTGGCTCATATCTGTGGCACTGCATGAATATCTGTAACAACCCTAAGTATTTAATCAATTGTCATGGTTTAAATGATTGTTTAATGTATATTAGTTTAAATAATTAATTAATTAATTGTCCTGGTTAAATATTTGTTGAATGTGAATTGGTTTAATTAACTAATTAATTAATTTAATGATTAAATATCTGTTTAATAAAATCTAGTTTAATAAATCATTAATTATTATTTTGTATCGAATGATGGAACCATTAAAGAGAAAGGGGATAAGGTGGTTGGAATTGAATGGCAGGATAAGGTGGGTGAGTCTTAATGAAAGGGAGAAGGCAGTGAATGAGAGGGGGGGGAAGGAGGATAAGGGGAGGGAAAAACACAGGAGAATGGACTTTTGGATTTTTGGAGGGAGAGAGCATCATTTTGAGATAGGAGAGGACTATATTGTTGGTTTGGGGCTGGAGTAGCTTGCTGGAGGATGGTACTGGTTTTTGCTTGAGGAACTTGTTGGAGTTTGGTTGACTAATACAGGGGGCACCTGTTGCTGGGATTTTTGGGCTCGGGGGCTAGGAATCCTTACATAATCCTGGAGCTAGGGAGCTGGAGAGGCTCTCTTCCTAGTTGGCTGGGAGGTTAGTCAGTTTTGGGCAGAGCATCAGGCAGAGTTGGAGAATAGCAGTAGCATCAGTTAGAGGTATGTATTTTCATTAATATGTTGAATATGTGGTTTATTAACATGTTGTTGAATATGCTAAATATGTGGTTTGTTATGATGTTGAATATGTGGTTTATTATGATGCTGAATATGTGGTTTATTATGATGAATAATGAATGGTTAAAAAGTTAGGATAGCATTTCTCTATTTTAATTTATGTTTTATAAGGCTCTGTTGGAAGAGACCTTACACATGGTATCACATACCTAGTTTAAAAAATTGGACCAGGGTCTACCCACCTACCCGCATATATGAAGGAAAGTTCAGGAATGGAACTGTTCCAACCCAGAAATTTAAACAACCCCCACCAAAAAATTTAAACAACTTCTAATTAGTTATATTGAAACCCTGAATAAATTGTTTAGGGTAAATATATATTGGGGGCGTTGAAACCCTTTAATCATATATAAATCTGGGCCCGAGGGCCAAGCTCAGACTCAAATCTCCAACTCCATCTCCACCTAACATGCAAGCCAAGCCCACAATTTTTTTTTTTACAGATCTCTATATATAAACATTATGCACATTGAAAGTAAAATAGTATAATATTCTACATAGTGAAAGTATTAAGTGAATTTTAACACTTGCTTCAAATAAACAAACAAATAGTTAATATATATATATATATATATATATATATATATATATATATATATGTATGTATGTATGTATGTATGTATGTATGTATGAATTCTGCCCATGAGACTATAAAAAACAAATAGAGTACTATACCTGTATAATTATTCAAAAAGGAAAAGAGAAACCAAGAGTTGTAACATGGCCAAACCTGCATACCTTTTGCTCTCTTATCCAATTGGTGGGTACCGGTGGAAAGTTACAAAAGGTTAGCCACACATTTAGTTGTAAATGACATGAAATGGCTTTAACAAAAACATGAAACTTCAGTATAGGATATGCTTCTTCTCATCGCAACCATCAAATATCAGTCTAATTCACTAAATCATCTCTAATATTTTTCTCTCTTTTATCGATTTGGTGGGTATTGGTGAAAATTTATAAATGGCTAAACACAAATTCGAGCATGATTGACATGAAATGAATTTTACTCAAACATGAAACTACAGTGTAAAATCACAACCATCAAATATCAATCTAATTCACTAGAACATCTCCATAATTTTTGCAAGCTTTTTCT
>SNQJ01S0096062.1:12872-44556 GCA_010110895.2 Picea sitchensis
CGTTGAGTTGAACTCTCATGGGTTTTCTTTCCATTGTTCTATTGCATGTTAGTTTTGTCATCAAGACTATTGTAGATTTTGACATATATCCCATGAGAAATCATGTAATAAAAGAAGCAGCTCCAACCTCTCTTACATATCCATTGCTTCCATAGATCCTCTCTCAAGCTGCCATCACCAGCGTTGGTTCTTATTCCTCATATTGTGGATTTGGTTCAAGGAGTTCTTTCTCTTAGCACTCTCATTTTCTTGGGGCCTTTTGTGAAGGAGTTAAGCCCAATCCCGCTCACGATACCATGTTTTCTTCATATGAGATATAATTGATATATTAGTACAATGATCAGGTGTTCCATATGTAGGGAACATATGGCGACCATCCATGAAAGGATGTGTCCCTTGAATAATCAATAACTATTTATTATTATGTTTACTTATTATATATATGATGTTAATAATCAATAATTATATTATTATTATTCCCTAAGAGAATGTATTCGATGTTGTCCAAACATCAACTAAAAATCACCATCCAAAGAATATTACATGTTACAAACCATCCTCAACAAATGAACAAAAAATCATCTCCAAAATTTATCCATGAGCAGAAATCTTTATTCCTCCATACAAAACACCAATCCATGACAAATGTTTCAAGAAAATTTCAGAAATTTCATACCTCCTAAGGGAAATCCCTCAAGAAGTGATGATCTAAAAAATGGGTGAAGTGCCTCTCTATTTATATGGGAGAGGCTCAACTTCCTCTTGGCTCAGGTATGAATTAAACGGACCTTTGAGTTGGGATACGAAAAAACTCCTCTTTAATAGTCTTGTCACTCTCATTATCTTATATGGATGTGAAGTTTGGTGATGCAATATCTCTAAAGAATATTGGAGAAAGATACAACATATCAAAAGAATTTTATAACTTGTAATCTCAAAATTAAAGACAATATCATGTCCTCCTTATGAAAGTGATATTTTTCCCTATTGAGTGCACGACCATGATTAGATGCAGTAGTGTACAAAGAACAAGATAAACAACAGTAGTGCGACAAGGGCTCCCTAAAATTGCTTCGAACTCCATCCAAAGCCACCAACAACGAGAATGACATCAAGATGCAAGTCTTGGCTAAATCATTAAGAATACAAGAAGATGTCATTATGCATAATATCGATAATATTAAAAATAATATTACATCTAAGTTTAAAGAGTGAATGCTGTGGTGCTATAAAGGGCCAAGAAGATAAAAGAAAGCTAAGATACTACAAGGAGGTGAATTGACCCTGACCTAGAAAATCAAAATATCTCTCAAAGTTCTAACCACGGGGAAAAAGAAAGAGTGTACATTTAAGATACTAGCCGGCCACTAGCTACATAGTGAAGGTAGGTGAAACATCATGGGATCTGATAATCTATCATCTTTGGACACTAAGAGAGTTGTTTATGAAAAAAACATTAATAATCTATCATCTTTAGACACTAAGAGAGTTGTTTATGAAAAAAACATTATCCCAGAATGCTCTTCATATACCCAAATTAGATCACAATTTCAAAATATTTGTCACAATATCGACCTTCCTAACCTTCTTGTCATCAAAACTTCGGTGATCCTAGAACACTTCTCTTAATATTTTTTGAGCATAAAAATAAGATACTAAATAAATCTAGATAATCTCTCACTTTTCTTAAAGTCACATAAACCAATTCTAGTTTCAATGAACACTCATCGCCATCACCACTATACATATTATTTATATATTTAATACATAATATATTTAGTAAATAAATATATATAATAATTTAAATAATTTAAAAAATATAATTACATATTTTTAATTAAAATATATTTATTAATTTAATTAAAAATTTTAAAATTAATAAATTCAAATACATTAATCATTTTTACATATTCACTTCACTTCGATTCAAATCATTAAACATATTCACTTCATTTATTTTTGTGTTTGAATAATCATAAAAGGAGTCTTAATATGTTTATGAATTAAGTTCATACTAACAAAATTATATATATGAAGATGCCACTCCACATAATTTGGCCGCCCATAAACAATTTCGAATTTCGAAGTATTCAAATTAAAGATAATACTATAATTCTTTTCGTGAGTTTGTAATTGGGATTGACCATGTGATGAATATTGAATTGAGAATATGAACCATTTTTAAATATTCCGATTAAAAATAATTTTAATTTTAATTTTTTTTATTGAGTATATGAACCATTTTTAAATATTCCCACTAAAAATAATTTTAAATTTTTTAATTTATTAAAATGGGTTGACATTGACTTAAATTAGGAATTATTAGATAATATGATATTATAATGAAGTAATTTTTGTTAGGTTTAGATTCTTGATTATAAGAATATGATATTTTGATGAAATATAGTATTTTCAGGATTCTTGTTCTCTTGCATGCTCTTGTTCAACAAAGAGTAAAGGATATAAAAAATAAAGGATGGCAAGAATATGTATCATTAGATTTGGATAATGTAGAAAATAATAATGATATAACTCAAAACTCTACAATTTTAAAGATGGAGAATATAGTTTTCCCATAAGACAAAGAAGACGACACAAATCTCTTGCAAAGGGTAGTTACAAATAAAGCCCCTATCAAGAAGATGAAGAAAAGAAAAAAAATATAAAATTTTTAATTTTGATAAGGAATTGACACAACTTTCAAACAATGGATATTTGTTTTCTCATACTAATCCAAACCTTGGGGATGAAGAAAAGAAAAGAATATGAAAATTTTAATTTGGATAAGGAATTGACACAACTTTCAAACAATGGATATTTGTTTAAAAAAAAATAGAATCAAGGACTATTTTTCATCGAGACAACACCAACAAAATGTTTAGAGTGACTTGAGCTAGATCTAGGATCAAACCTAATTGGGGATTTGAATTTGAGTGAAGAGAGTGAGAGACATACCTCCCAACCATTAGAGTTATTCCCCTCCACCATTGATTTGCAATATTTTCAAAATATATATTTGAAATAGAAGGGATCATCTTTCCAACTTTTATAAAATACTCCTCTAAGATTTACAAAACGGGTAGTCTAAACGTTATATATTTTGGTGTTTTTATGGGCATATTTTCCGATCAATTTTTCCCGAAATCACATTAAAAATGGTTGGAACTCTAGATTTGAGTGATTGACTCTGTATAATTCAAGTGTCCTTAGGGTTTTCTTAGGATGTTGAATCCATCTATACATTAAAAAATGCAATTTAAACAATAGAAAATGGTGTTTTCACCAAAATTTGTTTGGTCGAATTTAGGGGAAAAAGTTCAAAAAGTTCAATATTTAGACAAGGCCTTTAAAAAATATAGATCTCTTTTCTTCCAATAAAAATAAAAAATTATAATTAAAAAAAAAATCCAAAAATATTAAATTAAATATCATCTTAAAAATCATAATTAAAAATATGTGATTGAAATTTTCCATGCGACTAACTTAGTGAAAAATTTACTCACTTGGAGACTAAGGAATCAAAATGTGTACGTACCTATTTGTGTAGACTAAACACTTGTGTGAATGGCCCCGCGTGATGACTTATAAAGACCCCTGCGTGATGACCAAATTATTTGTTCGCACGTGGGGCGGAGTGTGAATGGCCCCCGCGTGATGACCAAATTATTTGTTCTCCGAGTGGGTCAACCAAAAAGAATAAACAAAGCGCGTATCCCGTCCACACAGTGATTGCCCATGGCCACACTTTGMCATGCTGTCTCCCTACCTGATTCCATCGCTAATTATTCGCTCGGACATATTTTTTATATTATTTTTGCGGAACGCGTGATTTGTCCGTTGGTCCTCGGAGGCGCAGACGATTATAAATACGCGCGACTCTCAACCCTTGCGTTGTGCAAATTCTGTGATCTCACATCTCTCGGTCCCTCCTGGTCGAGTGTTCCAATCTCAAACAAGACAGATTGCCGCTTCGAATTTGGGGTGGTCTCTCTGAGATTCACATTTGCTCGGCAGGATTGTGCTTAGGGTTCGGGCTTTTCCCGCATCAATTATCAGTAATAGGCCCGTTGTAAGCGTGAGAGAGAATGGCAGGGGCAGGCAAGTACGCATCTGCAGCTCTCTTGGCCGTTGTGATGATAATGGTGGGAGCGGGAGCAGCGGCAGCAACAGAGGTGACAGCAGCATCTCCCAGTCCAACAATGGAGGCAGGTGCTGCCTCCACGGCCTTCGTTCCCTCTCTATTCGCCGCCCTCCTGGCCTCATTCATCCCCTTCTTGGCCTCCCGATTTTAGGGAGATCTATTGCGGTTGCTCTTTGGCCCGTTTTGTGGAGGTTATTCTGTTCTGATATGTATACGACATTGTAGGTCTAGGTTTTGTGGAGCTTATTCTTTTCTGGACGAGTGCCAGAGTATTTTGTATCCGATACACGGTTTTCTTACTCCATTATTTAGTCATTTAGGAGATAAAGGGATCCCTTCACGGCCCTTTCTATTGAATAGGATTTGAATTAATAAAATTTCTTTGACAATCTTGGATTTAGCAGATTACAATGGCGTGGTAGATTTAGGGGTTTTCTGTTCTTTTAGGGTTATTTATGAATCTCTTTGAACGGTATTATGTTATTTGTGGAGATTACTTTATATTGGGATGAATGTAGATAATGTTATTTGGTAGACTAGACTAGAAACATTGGTTCGCATGAAATCTTTTCAAACATAGTGTCGTGATCGTTCATTTTATTTTAGGGGAGTGACTGCACATTGTCCGAAATGGTCCGGTATTGTAATAATGGTTGAGTCTAGTTGAATGGTCAGCAGAGCTGCGGAAGTTTACTTGAGAAATTAAATTCAATAACGTATCAGTTGAATTGAATCATTTTGATAATTGATGATAATTGTCCAACCCCTTTCTTCTTCAATGGATATTTTCAAGTGTAAGAGTGACAGCGTCAGCTGCTGGATATCTGTATATTTGGCCTATTCCTCTTCAAATGACTCTTGTTTTTACAGAGTAACATAGAAGAAGCCAAACCGGAAAGAGGCCACAAAAAGCTCGTATAATAAAGCAACATTCATTATGATTTCATGGTTCATTGAAGAGGAATTCATCTTCAGCCATTCAATATATTCATATTCTTTGAGTTACTTACTTACAGTAGTTTATACTGTACTTAAGATACACATACACTGTATATATGAGTGGGCAATAAACATTCAGCTATAAAGAAGTTAATACTCTGTATGTGTATGTTGAGCAGTTAGTACTCTGTAATCCAACTATGAATATGTTGAGCAGTTAGTACTCTGTAATCCAACTATGAACAGCTGTAATCCAACTATGAACAGCCATATATGTAATTAACCCCATATGTTCAGCAGTTAGTACTCTGTAATCCAAGTATGGAATCATACAAGATATACATCCTTTTCATCGTATACATCTCTTATCTCTTCCCAATTTTTAATGCTCGCCTTAAATTATTTCTCCACTTTTCATAATGATTAAATTTTGATATAATGAATCCAGATTTGTGTGACCATATTTTTTTTCTAATAGTACATCATGGTCATGGTATCTTTCCAGATGTGTATGACAATTTAAAATTTATACAAAAAAAAATTCATGTACCAGACTCATTTCCTGACATACTAGGGTAGAAAGCATTTTATGCCCGATATAAAAGGGTACAAATCATTTTATACCCGATAAAAAAATATGGCATACAACAACAGCCGTCACAAGCATATAATTTAATAAAGAAACTACTACAAAAACTAAGGTAAAACTGAAATGTGCATGGCCATGAGGTTATTTTAACGACATTACCATACAGGCAATTAAAAAAAAACTAGCTATGTATTAACATATGTATTATGGTTGATCTTCTCTGTGTTACAGGGAGACATAGGAAGTTTGTATTTGGTGCCCAATGCATTCACTACTAATAAATAGCTAGCCAAATGACCTAATTGACATGGTTGGTTCAAATGAAATATAATCTCTAATAAAGTTTTTAATGACAAATATAACTTACAGATTGTAAGGTTGTTTTTTTGTTAAATGCATTGTAAGCATGGGCTATGCTCTCATGTTATTTATGGACTTAATACATTGAATTAACTTGGGTGCAGTGTGTTTATCCTTCATCCTTGATCTTCTCTTAAAATTGTCATACATGAAAGAAAGTGGAAAATAACACTATGAATTAGTATGAAACTTAAAATGAAGAGCATTAAAAATTTACAACTGTTATAAAAAAAATTCATAGACAAGGAGGATTTGAAATACTAGGCCTGCTTCTTATGTTGATAGTGGTCAATAGTGTTTTTCATGATTATGATCTTCATCATGTTGATGATATATGGATGGCCATTCTCAAGGTGTGATTGGCTATTAATTTCATGGAATTGAGTTGAACTAAAGTGACACTAAGCATTTAAAATGAACTTGGTGCATAGTGCAAAGAGTGCAAGGAGCCACTAATGCAGGAGCATATCTCCCAAGTCAACATTTTTGTAAAGACCTTAGGAGGTCTTGGGCTCCATTTGCTAAATTAAACGTATTTTCTTAAAAGTTTGTAAATAGTTCTAGAAGACTCTAGATTAAGCCACATAGGAAGAGTTTGGTTTGATTACTTGTGATGTAATATAATTGAAACTGTCTTGTTAGCAGATTTCAAGGCTTTAGAGATAATAGGAATAAGTGCAGATCCCAATTGAAAGATATTAGGATCTAAGTTACATCGATGATTTTGTTTTGTGTAGATATTGTAAGCTTGTGGGCATAGTTGATAGGAGGGGCCGGGATTGCCCAAATTATGTAATCAAGGCGAGGAGGTCGAGATTGATTTAATGAAGTTAGTATGTTTACACCTCAAACATTGTGTAGGAACGGTTTTGTGCTAAATCTATGTAAGATTGAGATTAAGACTAAATGTGGTCGAATGATGGTGGATAAGTCTTAATGTGAATTTGTCAAGAGTGATAGTCTTTTTCATGGATGAATGAGGTTATCATTTACATACATTTTAAATGGGACTAATGGTTAAGAACATGTCTTTCTTCCTAAGAGGTCACAATTGTTAGGCAACGAAAGAATAAATAGAGCATAAACAAGCAATAAATGAAGAACAACAATCACACAATCTAACACAATGATTTACGTGGAAACCCAATATGGGGAAAGTAACACCCATGTTTCCCCCAGCTTGTAAATATAACTATAACTTGCCAAAAGACTATGGGCAGACTAAATATGTGTGGATGTTGGAAATGATGAACCTTTTTGTTATAAAAGGTAATGTATGTATTTATGTTATTAATTAAAAATAGATAGTGTTGCATAACCGCTGAAGGGGATTGCCAAGGTAGATCNCAAAAGACTATGGGCAGACTAAATATGTGTGGATGTTGGAAATGATGAACCTTTTTGTTATAAAAGGTAATGTATGTATTTATGTTATTAATTAAAAATAGATAGTGTTGCATAACCGCTGAAGGGGATTGCCAAGGTAGATCATGATGCTATGAGAGAGATGGTGAGGGGAACCAAAAATGGTTGAGATGGCCCCCACCAAACCAGTACCTTACTGGATTTAATTACTTAGACCCATAATAGTCTTCTAACCCATAAATATGTCACCAGTCAGGCTGGTAGTTGGAAAGTCCTCATCAAGAGTTAATGAGAAGAAGGGAAGAGTACCCATCTGAAGGACTTCTTGACCTGATCACCAATTGGGGAATCAGACCCATGCAATCTTGCTGAGGAAGGCAAGAAAATAAGGGAATTCGTGGGTAAAGAGGACTGGCGAAGAGGATGAGTCAAGAGACCATTCTTCCAAAAGAGAAGAGAGCATGTGAAGCTCTCCGGTTCTAAGGAGAACTAAACAATAAACTTTCTTTGGGTGCAAGAAGTTGTTGGCAGTGTTTTCAGTCCAAGCTGATAAATGGGGCTACAGAAAAATGAGTGAGTGAGGAAGCACTCGTTGCAGGCCCCCTTGCTTGGTGAAAAGAAAACCAATTGCCAAGTTCTTGTGGGAGGAGGAGAGTGGCCTCCGTCCCTCATTGTCATTGAACAAGAAGGAAGAGTCTCTCTCAAGGCATGATTATCTAGCTAGGGGGTGGCTAGCAGTAAATCCATTCAGGATTTGTTATGTCTACGGTTGGGTGGAAACGAGCACCCCTATCAACAATTGCTTCACGATCTAGTTTCTTGATAAGTATTCTTATACTATGTGTACTAGAATGGAAATGATGGTTGAAAGTCTGTGGCTATGACTAAAATTTACATTGTTTGATTTATCATTAGAAATGCTTACTATTTTCTGTGAGCCTCTGTATTTGCATGGTTTATGTTTGCCTCTGCTTAGTAGCATGAGAACTAATAGACTTGCCTCAGTTTTTAGATGAATTTAAGAATAAGTTTACTATTTATGTACTTGTTGGAAAAGCCTTAGGGAAAATTTCCCAAGGAATGATTTTGTAATATAAGAGTCGGGGAAGACTTTGTTGGAACACCTTGGCCATGTTGACCCCTCTATTCACCTTCGCGGGTCACTAAGTTCGATCTATGTGGAAGGAGGGTGCCTCTTTCAAACCCTTCATCGATGTGACCGAGGTCACGTGTCCACGGCTCTAACCAAATCATGGATAATATTTTAGCATGTAGCCTCAAGACCGGTCAAAAGATCCATATGACCAAGACCTCGGAACCCTTCACCAGGCCCGAAAGGAGCGAAGCTATTCTAGCTTCAAAACTCTAGGAGTCCGGAGGTCCAGGATGTTATGACTTTACAACATCCAAAACCAACCGAAGGCAACCTGCTAGTTCAGTTACCAACAAGGTTGACTAACATCTAGCGGTTTCCCTAACAGTGACCGTGGGATCTGTCCCACCATTAAACCTTGACCCACTTACCAGTTGTGAAGTAACACAAGCCATAGATCTGAGGATCCTCGAGGTATTTCCTAGAGATTGGATCTACGTCGTGGTGAGTCTACCATTAATCACTCTGGATGAAAGGGAGTGTTAAACAGGTAGGAACCCCTGAACGACGAAATCGCGAAGTGACAAGAGTCGTAGATTCGAGGACGCTCTAGGATATCCCAAGGCCATTGGATCTATGCCGCGATCAGTCCCGCGTTGACCACTCTAGGAGAAAGAGAGTGTTAAACATGTAGAACCCCTGAACGTCGAAGTCACGAAGCAAAGAGGACCATCGATCCAAGGATACTTCATGATCCCGCCTGACCGTTGGATCTAAACCATGGTTAGCCTGTCGTTGATCACTCCGGGAGTAAAAATAAAACTAGACGGAAAAACCTCTGAATGTCGAAGTCGCAAAGAAATGAAGGTTGTAGATATATGGATCTGCGTGGACCTATCTCGAACGTAGGATAGAAGGGGTGTTGGGAGGTTGTTGGCGAAAGTTTGGGCTTCGGAGTTTTGGGTGATTTTGTAAGAAGGAGAAGATAGAGACTCCCATAGGTTGTCATTTCGGAGTGACGTGGACCCATGATCAACATGCCACATGTCACTTTTATTCATGTTTTTTACAGACCCTATGTGCCCATTAGAACGTGACATGTGTCACCCATTGATGGGGCCACTTGTCATCTCTTCCCCAATTACATGTCATCCCCCTGGCACATGCTCACTTGGCCTAAAATCTGGTGGAGTACCCGGGTCAGGTGTGTTACAAAGTGGTATCAGAGCGGGAAACAACACTTGTCCTGATTGGGCTCATGAAAAAGTCGCATAAAAATCTTGTTAGAGAAGTGTTAAGGGGTAACACCCTATCTTAACCTATTCATAAGAAAATTATCTAAATCATTGTTGGAGAGAGGAATGGAACTTTCTGTTGTTGTTATATGTTTTGAAAAAATGAACTGTGTGATGTTCATAAACTAGTAGATAATTAATTGACATAAAATGTTTTATCAACACTCAAGCAGTCTGTGGATAGAAGGAAACTACAACGTAAAGGATGGGGACACACCATGATTTGGGGGAAAGCTCCCACAATAGAGAAGAAGAATCAGATGAGAGGAGGGAAGTGGAAACCCCTCCAGATTTGGATGAAACTGTAAGAAGCCTCATGGCGGAATTATGGAGTTGTAAAGATGATAAAAGAACATGAAAAGAAAATTGAAATTAACGTAGTCCTACTGCAAGTCCTATCAGATATACAAAGGCAGCTACAACATGGACAAACAACCAGTCAGGTGGATAGACATCATACTAAGAAAACTCAAATTCCACATGAGATACAAAAGCATGGTCCTGAAAGTGGCCACACAAGGAGCAGCACCTCAAAGAAGGCCCAACATGGAGCCAAGAGACACTCAATTAAATAAATAGCAGTATGAGGAGCTATCTCTAGTATCTTGTACAATTGTCTACCCAAAGTAAGAATAACACTGTGGGGTCTAGACTCATACACACCATGACGCTTCAACAAATATGGTTTTCCTAAAAGAACATCACAAAATTCAAGGTTAATAATATCACACAATACCTCATCTTTGAAAGGCTTGATGGTGTAGGGCAAACGACACTGTTGGCTGACATAGAGATCTCTTCCTTAGTGAAGCCAACCGATGGTGTAGGGCTACGGGTATAGTTTCGTTGGCAGGTCCAACCGCTTGACGACCTCTGCTGAAATCAGGTTCTTCTGACTTATGCTATCGACAATGAAATGAAGCGAATCCCCCTTTACCCACATGTATGAGTGAAATATGTGTTCTCCTTCCTCTAGTTCTTCTGGTTTGCTTCTCCATAATTTGGTGGTAGCGACAATGGCACTAGGTTCAACATCAATAATCTGCTTCCCTCCTTCAAAATTTGATTCAGAATCAGAATCGACCTCTGACTCGGAAGCCTTCAGTTCGGCCATGAGTGACTTCTTGGAGCGACATTCTTCGGTGTTGTGGCAAGGGATTTTATGGTACTCACACCATTTTCCCGTGTCCTTCTTCGTCTTCTCATTACCCTTCTTGTGTTGCGGCTTGGACTGGTTGTCCTGAGGGAGACCATCTCAACTTGGTCCCTTTCTGTGTGGGTTGAGGAAACCTTTGCCCTGCTTTGGTTGTGATGGGTTTGCAGATCCAAACTCTCACCTTTTCTTCTTAAATTTTTGCTTGATCTTGACCGCGTATCTATAAGTTGTGCCCAATGAGGCGATGTCCAAAAACTCCATTTTTGTTGAATGTATCTTTGCAAACAAACACGGTATTTAAGCACCAGATGACGCTCAAAGTATTTGATACCCAATTTTGTGCGCAGGGTATGGAAAATATTGGTGAAATCTGGTATTGTCTGGTCCCTTTCTTGACATAGGGTGGTCCATCTGGTGTACTGGTCCTCATAGCTTCCAATAAGGTAATATTGTTATTCAATGGATTCCCGGAAGGAATCCCATGTAGGGGCCACCACAAACATTGCAGATTCCTCTACGGCCCTTTGATTAGAGTAAATATCCCACTAGTCTTTAACATGGGGAACGACCTTGAGGAGTGAAAAAATGATCTTTTCCCTATCGAAAAAATTGTGGACCGAAAAATACCCTTCGAGAAGATTCAACCATTTATCTACAACATCTGCATCTACCAGTCCTTCAAATAATGGAATATCAAAATTTACCTATACCTTGAAGGGGGTTGCATGGCTACTTGATGAAGATGTTTCTCCTGTGGGAAGTCGTCGAAGGATCTGCGTGAAGTTGTCCATCATTTCATTTCTTTGTCGCGCGAGGGATTCCTCGAGAAACATTTTAATAGGATCTCCTACTCCATAATATTTATTTGTGTTCCCCGTGGGTTGTTTTCGGGCTCAACACGATCGATATTGCAATGGCTCGATTGGTTTGAGTCCCAATTTATTGTACCTAGATCTTGTCAGAGACATGCACGAAGAAAAATAAATGAAGAGCAGACCGCTTTGATACCACTGATCCAGATTTAGGAGAAAAACAAACTAATTAACAGACTGAATACAATAAACACAGAGATATGAAGAATAACACAGATATCCAGTGAACAATATCTACTATTGAATAATGAAATAGGCTGAAACTGTAAAACTGTAGGGCTAAAACACATGCTTGAATGGTGGTATCTATCTTTGAGAAGGGATGTGGATGCTACGCGCATCCATTTGAGTAGAATGAATTACAATGAGGCTCCAAAGGCCTTTTTTATATTACTCATGAATTCCAAAACCCTAACCCTAGGAGGTGAAACGTCAAAAGTCATGTAGGCCCCTATGGGTAAGTTGGTACCTCAACTTCCTGGGGTCGTAACTTTTGCATATGACCTCCGTTTTAGGTGCATGATAGCCCGTTGGAAAGGCATTTAAGAGAACTACACATTCCATCATCAAAATCTGACTCACTCTATAGTTTGACTATGGGGAGCCAAAAAAACATTGTTTAGGCCTCCAAAATGGCCCCAGAAGTACAACAAGATGAACATACAAAATAAGCCAGTTGGATTAGGTGAGTGGCCACCAATCTCTACCTAGAAGATGTGTAGGGCTTCAGACAACCCCATAAGTGTAGAACCCATAATTACAAAGAAGTACAGAAAAACGTGTTGAACTAAAAACATACAAGAGGAGCTAGTTGGAATAGGTGGGTGGCCACCAATAACCAACTAGATCAATTGGCTATTTGATGCTATGAAAAGATTTCAAACTTTGGCGTTGATATGGTAGATTTCACAGCATCATGGCATTTTTGCAGTGAAAGGACCAAATTTGAAAATACAAATTTTTGTGCTAACACATATATAACTTCTTCATAGATGATCCAAATTCTATAAGACTAATTTAATTGTAAATATTATAGTCCATAGTATGCTTTGTGTGAGTTTCAGAACCAAATATCAAATATTCAGCGTGTGGCGTGCTCTACAAATTCTCTCTCTAGAATAGGTCTGAATTCAAGAAGGTCTGTCATTTTCTCTATAACTCCTTTTCAAGGACGCTTCATGGAGTTCAATTTGGAGTAATTTTAGAGAAGATATTGAATAATATTGGGTACAAGATCCATACCTTTATTATTTATAGGTGTTGGATTGCTGAGAGGGGGGCTGAATCAGTAATAATGCAATTCAATATTTTTTAATCACAAAATGTGAGTGGTATATCAATGTAGCATTATCATCCAATAGTTGTAGAGTAAATAAACAATGAACAAATGAGAAATCATGCACATACATAGTACACCAATTTTTTTACGTGTAAACTCAAAGCGGGAGAAAACCTTTTAATGTTTTTTCTTATATGTCTTTATAATTACATTCATTGGAAGCACCAACTTCCTTTGTTTTCCAGCTGCAACTGGAAGGAGGCTCCAACCCCCTAGTTTCTCAGGCTACAACCTAAGGGAAGATCCAACTCCCCAATTCTCTAGCTACAACCAGAAGGAGGCTACAACTCCCTATGCTCTCCAACTACAACTGGAAGGTGGATACAATGACTTGTCGTTGCCTTGAAATACAAGTAGAATGATGGAATCACTGTCACACTATCACTATGAGATATAATGTTGTAAGCATGTACCAATCAACCTACACCAAACAAACTGTAACAACTTGTACCAAACAAATTGTAATCAACCTGTACCAAACAACCCGTAATCAACCTATACCATAAACAACCTGTAATCAACTTGTACCATAAAAACTTTTGTTAACCATGCACCAACTTGTACCTCAGCTTGTACCATCAATGAGTGCATCAACCATGCACCAAATATGTACCAATCATGCATCAAATACACATAAAATATGACTAATCAAGATGTACCAACATCATCAACTATACACCTCATGTATGTCCCAACTCATCAACTACTTGTCTCAACCATGTACCCAAGATGTACCTCAACCAAAATCCCTCATCAATTTCATCATCCAAATCTGATTTGTAACTCTGTAATATACCTAGTGTATATGATCACATACCTGAAAACCTTCCTTAAATTTAACAACAAGAGACTAGAATTTTCATCAAACTTTATTTTAGTCTCACATGACTAATTTTGGATTAGTCAACAACCTTAACTTGAAATAATCGTAACTATGTACCTGTAATGAATAAAGATCTGAAAATAATATACAATGTTATTCAGTGTCTTTTTTGCAATTCATCCAGGTTTCACTTCTTGGAACCTCCCAAAAAATGAGTTATAGAAAAAATGGCATACCTTGTTGAATTTTGGCTTATTTTATAGAGATAACTTGTATAGCGTTCCCCAAATGGAATATTTGTTGTAACGATATGAAAATGGTACAAAGAATACTGCGGACTGTACTCTAACCAATACATTTGGTCTTACTGAATTTGGATCTGTTATGAAGAATTTATGATGTTTTTACCCGAAACACTTGTTTTAGACTAGTTTCAGGACTAGCCACAAACTCTATTTTCCACAGAGTGTAACTTCAAACATACAATGACCCACAAGCTTAAAATTTTTCCATAGCTACTTGGATATGTTTCCTCAACGACCTCCCAATTTCATGGTCTGAATCATTCTAGAAAAACAGTTATTGTGAAAATGGTGAGATGACCTGAAAATAACATACCTTAGAAAGCATCATCAAAATAATTTATCCTCTCTTGAATTTCAACCTTCTTTACTTCATATTCCCTCTGAAATTAGGCTTAGATATCTTATGGTTACCTCAGTCACTTGTAGATATTCAATATACTCAAGTGTCATTAAAATGAGAGAACCTTGCCTCTTATTTATACTTTCATGTAGCTTCCTCAAGGGGTTACCTTTTAACCATCTTAACCCACTTTCCTTATTTTAGGGTTAACCCACTTTTAACCACTTGTCCACTTAGTAATTTATCCATTAACTTTATTATTTAAACACTTTATTTTGTATCCACTTTGACTTCTAATGCACTCATCAATTCACTTTATTATTTACCTTCTAAAATCTCTTAAACCACTTTCCTTATTTTAGGGCTAACCCACTTCTAACCACTTGTCCACTTAGTAATTTCTCCACTAACTTTCTTATTTAAATAATTTATTTTTCATCCACTTTGACTTATAGTACACTCATCACTTCACTTCATTATTTAAATAATTTCTTCTTTGCAACCACTTTGACTACTTTGACCTTTTGGGGCTTCTAGATGACTCATGAGGGTTCTCCAACTTCACATGGTTATAACTCTCTAAATGTGAGGAGTTATGTGATGTTCCACATACCATCGGAAATGGCATGCAATGTACTATCCATCTAGAATAGTATTACCTGCAAATATATCAAAACTCATACCATTATCCATCAAACAAACTTGGGTCCATTACCCAAACCATTGTGCTACCGTAATTTGCTATCAAACTTTCTTCAAGGGTTGACATCAATGAAAACCAACCCAATTAATCAACAATAGGTATATATTTATTCTTTTTGAAAGTTACAGTTTGTGACTAATCCAAAAACTAGTCACGTGAGACTAAGGTAAAGGTTGATGAAGATGTTATTCTCTTGTTCTTGAAGTTAAAGAAGTTCTGCAGGTCTGTGATCACATACACTAGGTTGCTACATGACTAAAGTGACAGATATAGTGACAATGACAGTGACAGTGGTAGTGGAAGTGACAATGATAGAGACGGTAACAGGGATAGTGACATTTTGGATGATAGGTTGATTATCAGTGACAATTTGATAATCAATGATTGGTTGATTATCAGTGACAGGTTGAGTCTACACTTATATTTCAGGGCGAAAGGAAGGGGAAAGGAAAGGGGGTTGTAGCCTCCTTCTAGTTAGAGTCAGAGAAGACAGGGAGTTGGAAATTCCTTCAGGTTGGAGCCTATAAATCAAGGGGTAGAAAATTATTTCTTCTTCTCCAAATTCCTTCTAGTTGGAGCTAGAAAATTCAGGGAGTTGTAGATTCCTTCAAGTTGGATCCTGTAAACAGGGGGTTGGAGCCTCCTTCTAGTTGGTGCTAGAAAATTTGGAATTTGGTGCTTCCTATGAATGTAATATTTTTCAAAAAAGGTAAATTCCAAGGTTGACCCAGTGACCATGTGGTATCAGACCCTGTAGAGACAAAAAGATTATTCCTTTTTTTTATGAAGTTTATAATGATTTCATGTATGCATTCAAGATACCGTTTTTCATAGATAATACCTCCAGAATGTCATTAGAAGCATTTTATTTTCTAGATAGAAAGGGGATTTTGGAAAAAATGGAGGATTATAATATTATTAGAATTTTTTGTTCTCATGAAAAAACCCTTTTTATCCCCTATTATGTGCCAGATAAATTATTTGTTATAGAAGTAGGAATATAGTAATAGTAATGGTTCCATACTTTCTATGAAAAAAAAGAAGAAATAGTTCATCCCTTTTCCCTGGAAAGTTGGTGAAATTTTATTGAGGGGAATTACTAAAATTGATGAATGTGTTTCATATATTGACCAATACAATCTAAGGTTTGCAGAATAAATCAAGGGTTTCGATCCTAATCACCTCTTTTATAGTCATATAATAGTAGTTGGAACTATTCCTGTATCGGTTAATACCCTTATATTTGGAGAAGAAGAAGGAGATATCCATGATCTTCCTATTCATAATATTGAGAAAAAATCTGGTGATATAGAAATTATTGTAAGTACCATAGAGCATTACAAGTAAAGGGGAAAATCCTTAGGAGAAAAAAGTTCCCAATCTCCTGTTGTTTCTCATAGAAGTGTTTTTCCAAAGTAAATTCTTATTTTGTAGCGTCTCAACAAAGGAAATCCTCGACTAATAATTGAAATGATGGTGGTGAGAAAATCCCTCCTCAAGGAAAATCGTAAAAACCTCATAAGTTGAAAGTAAATAGAAAAAGAAACGACTCTCAACAAGAGGAGGAAGAACAACACATACCTAAAAATGAAATTTATCTTGAAGACATGGATTTAGATATTGATATCGAGAATATCCGGTTTACTAATTAAGAAGAGTGAGTACAAGAGAACACACAATTTTTTGTTGAACTGGCCATCTAGAAAGAATTATTCTCAGATAAAGAAACTTTCACTGTACATAATGCATTGTTTGATAAATCTTCCAAGAAATTATTTTTTGAAAGAATTTCAACGAATAAAAGGGGAAAATTTGTTCCACAATTGATCTCTGAGACATACACCCATCCAAATTATCTCCAATCCACAAATTTACAGGAGATGCATTAGTTGTTTCCATAATTGATATGGAAGAAGAAAATTCTAAACTTGAAGAAAGAGTAAAAGAATTGGAAGCGACCTTGATGCCTCCACCAATTTTAGCCACCCATGTTGCCATGGTCCAACCTGACGGAATCTTTCAGAGAACCCCATAGTTAAACTTAAGATTGAAAGGAGCCTCAAGTTCACTTACTACTACCCGACATTTTGTTGAAGAAAACATAAAGAAAATAATGTCACTCATTTTAGATACATGGGATTTAGCTAAAAATTCTCCTCTCTTGGTCTCAAGATACAAAATACCAAGGAATATTTGAATGTAGACATTGCAAATGATGAAGGATTTCTAAAATATGGAGTTTCCATGTTTGTTGCAAAGGTTTTGGCAATGAGAGAACAAAGAAGAAAACAAGAAGATTTGCCTTCTCAAAGTCATATAAAGAAATTAAAATCATGTTGGATTCAAAAAATTAATATATTAAGGGGACTAGAATTAATATATTATGGGGACTATTAAGTGAACTTGATAACTTAACACACAAAAAGACCGAGGCATATTCAAATTTGATCGGGTTAGATGTTGCAGGCACTACTATTGAGGTATCAAATCCAAATTTGATAGCAGATTCAATGCTCATGACTAGAAAACAATTTGAAGAACATGTTGAAACTTTGAAAATATTATCAACAAAGCAATTTGACAGTATGGTGGAATACACTAATGATAATATTGATAGTTGGTTTGTGGAATATACAAATAGAAATGAAGATATTGATACCACATTGCAAAATTTATCAATTGACTTTAGAGAAATTGAAAGTGAATTATTTAATATGAAAGTCAAGCAAGACATGACTATTTCTCCTCTAAGAGAATATATTGAAGGATGGCTAAACACAGATTCAATCAAGATTAATGAGACTCCAACATAAGCAATTAATATCGGTCATGTAATTGAAAAAAACAAGGATACAAAAGGATCATCAACAAGCAAATGAAAAGGGAGAGATTCCATCACAATAAGTCCATATGGATCACATTCCTTCTTTCCTTTTCAGGATTCATCCACTTGTATTTATTCTTTCAATAGAAAAATAAAACCGGATTATGATAACTTCCTTCTTTCTTTTGTCCAGATATTGCTATTCGTTTTTTGTCCCAGATCCACATATTCTTCCTAATCTTTCTTGTATATATTTTATGGTCCACAGGAGCCCCAATCCCAGTCCATTTATGGACAAACTCCTTTAAATTTATGAGACATAGAGATCTATATTAAAAAAGGATTGTACACAAACAACCACTACAAACATCTATGTTCATTATCATTCAATAGGCATATGAGGATGGAATGTTGGTTGGCTCAATGGTTTGGGTGTTTGGTTTTCTTATGAATAGAACTTGTGTGCTTTCAATGGAAATAATGTCTTTGGTTGTTGAGTGTAGCTTGTACAAAGACACTAGCTTATTCTCTAACAAGAATGTAAGGATGCTTTTATCTCCTGATCACTTGAGATTCTCCTCTACAATTATGAAAATCTACCTTGGATTTTCAAATCTGTCTTACACAAGCTTGAAACATGCCTTTAAATAATTTCTCATACATGTCATCCTAGCTCCGAAGTGCTCTTCCTTATCTTGTTTAAAATCAATCCAAAATGGCTATGAGAATTGAAGAAAATGAAATCTTTAAACAACAACTATTGGAAAAAATATGGATCCTTTGGTGATTTCCAAGCTCAACTGAAAATTTTACTAGATGCTTGGGACTCTGGTTGCCCCAAAGCTCATTGTAATGCTTCCAAAAGGCTCTATGAAATGTCAAATGGTGAAGAGGAAATTTTCTTGTAACTACTTTTCTAAAACCATCCATGCAAATTTAGAAAACAATAGCAAAGACCATAAACACAACAAAAGATTTCTCATCGATATTTGATAAGGAAACATTGAACATAAGCATATGACGTCATATGTTCTTCACCACCAGATTAATTTTTCTCATTGACATTTTTTACTTATTTTCCTCTATTGAAACACTTTCTCACTCAACAACTTCAATTGAAATATTTGATCTCAAACACCAATTCAATCTCTCTTGGTCTTGAGCTAATGGACTAACTGAAAGGCCAATCAGCTAACAAAAGTCAACTTGACCAAGGATGACCTAGGTTGACTAGATAAGTGTCCACTTGACCAAGCAATGAACAAGTCGACCAAGTAAACTGAATCAACTAGCTAAAGGAAACCGACCAAGTAAGAGAGCCAGTTGACCAAGCAAAGAAATAATCGACCAGGAAAAGAGGCAATTACAATGTATGACTTGTGTGTGGTCTATTACTCTACAATCAATGGTCGTACAAAATCTAAGAAGGTGAAAATGAATTATGGGAGGAAGAAAACACCGAGGTAGGTATGAATTCAACCAAATAGGTGAGGGATCAATCATGTAGATAAGGAATCAACTAGGCAAGAGTCAATTCAACTTTGAGAGGAAAGGAATTTGACCCAACCAAGTGTTAAATTGACTAGGTGAGTGAGACGTCGACCCATGTAGGTAGGAAATTGAACAACGTGTATTGAATCAACCAAGGAGAGTGGAATTGACTCAGGCAGATTGAAATTGCATATTGTGGGGAAGATTTGAACTAGTGGGAAAGAGAAATTCACCTTGGGAATGCATCTTTCGATGGTAGTAATAGAGTTGTTATACTCTCTATTAGACAAGGAAAACCATTAATGCATTAAATCCACAAGTTTGATTATATATCCCTCTCATTTACACTCCCACTATTCACTAGTAGCCATTAAAAGCGTAACTAAAATAGGAATACACAAAGCACAATCACATTAGAAATATCAAAGTAATTCAAGAAAAAATGGACACGATATTTACCCTGGAAACACAAATGGGAAAACCAAAAAGACCCATTGAGAATGAATATAAAGGAGGAAATAGGGAGAGTTGGGGCAATGTGAAGGAAAAAAAGCATGACCTTTTACTTCCCATTCTTCAGTCTCTTCTCCTCTTCTATTTTATTTTTATTTTTGTTTTTAATTAATCTTTTTTTCTCATTTTGTCTTATTCCACTTAATACATTTGCGTTGTTTTTCATAGTTTGTATAACCTTTACTAATTGTTGAATTGTCTTGCAAGTATTGAGTCTTATAACTATTCGCTAGTTTGGATCCATTTCAGATCACTAGGGTTCAAAATATCATTCATATGGCTGAAATCTTGTCCAAATCCTGAATTGCTATGGAAAAAAGGACAGAAGACATGATTCATGAGACTTTGAAAAGTGGAAGGTGCATTACAGAGGCCAAAGGGCATGACTAAGAACTCATAGTTACCCTCATGAGTGTGAAAGGAAGTTTTGGGAATATCTACCTCTTTCATACGTATCTGGTGGTAGCCAAAACGAAGATCAAGTTTGGTAAAGTACTGAGCACCACTTAATTCATTCAAAATATCATCGATGAAAAGAATGGGGAATTTGTATTTGATTGTGATTTTGTTGAGGGCGTGAAATTCAAGACACATGCGCCAAGTTCCTTCTTTCTTGAGTACCATGACTACATGAGAAGAATAAGGGTTGGTACTAGGATGGATAACACCCGTCGCATGCATGGTTAAGTCCTTAAAATCCACGGTGATGGGGCCTAGTGCGCATAGCCATTCAATACCAAGAAAAATGTCACAACCACCCGTGTTTATAGAAAACATATGAGTTTTTAGGTGGCACTGGCCAATTTGTAGGCGCCATTTTTTAAACGTGCTCCACATTTCATGGAACCGAGATTTGAAATCGTGATTTGAAAATTGTTGATTGCAAATATATAACACATGGTCTCTTGAGAAATGCAACGATGAATAAAATTATGGGTGCTGCCACTATCAACTAGGATAATGACTTTCTTGTGCTTAATGTAGCCAATTAACTTTAGGGTTTGGGGAGAAGAAAGACCAGTGAGGGAATTCAAGGAGATGAGAGGTTCAACTTCTGGTGGATCAGAGGGGGACGTATGATCATCTACTTGGGGTAGCTCTTCAGCTTGGGGAACATTGACATCCTCATTAGAAACATCCTAAAAAATGGCCATGAAAATATTTTGTTCCTTACACTTGTTCGTTGGAAAATATTTTTCATCACAATTATAGCAAAGACTCTTAAGTTGGTGTTCAACCATTTCTGTCCAAGTTAATTTCTAGATCTTGATAGTAGCAGGAGGGGATGTATTGTTGGGTCAAGGGAATGGAATAAAGGAGGGTTTTCCATTTTGGGAAGAGACTACATGTTTTTCTTCCTTAGCGTTTTGAGTATCTTCCATATAGGTTTGGGGGCGAGTCATCAGGACATGGGCTAAGATGTAATCCTTTAGACCACTAATAAAGAATTCTTGGAAGAAGTTGTTGGACATGCCATTTGTTCTGAAAGCCAATTACTCAAAGGAAATGATACAATATTCCACCATGCCAAACTGTTTCAAATTGGTCAAACAACCCAAATGATGTGTGTCAGTATCAAATCATTCATAAATATTTGCAACAAACTGTGTCCAAACAACATACCCTCTGCTTGGATTTTTATGCCATTGCCACCATTTCTAGTGTTCATGATATAAATAAAAGACATTGATACAAAGTTTCACCAAATCATCAGTAATGCCATGCATGGAGAAATAATGTTCCATTTAAGTGATCCAGCCCATGGGATCCAAGCCATCAAATTTATTCACATCCACTTTAGGAAGACAGAGTTCCCGATGAGCAGGGTTAGAATGAAAAGGCATATAATGGGATGAATCAACACCTTATGGGTTATAAGGTTGTTCAGAGGAGGTAGGGCCCTTGGATGGATTCATCCATTCATGGATCTTGGCAGCAAAGGATTCAAGGTTGATGTCCATGTGTGTTTAGATGGCTTCCATTTTGGCCTCTATGTTGGAATTGAGGCCAACAATATTGGCATTGAGTTTTTTAATTTCAAATTGGTTCTTGGAGATCTCAAATGGCAAGGCATTGAAGTAGGTGTCAATTTATTGGTTGCGGGTTTGGTCCATGGTGAAAGGAAGCAACAAGAATGGGGTTGGTGGGTCTATACAGAAAAGGGTTACTAGTGAAGGGTGTCATTTCGATCAGTGAAAATATATGAATCCAATGGAATAGGTGGAAAATAAGGGTGTTAGGAAGGTTGGGTCGGTCCACAAGAAAAAAAGGCATATAAATGATCAAGACCACAACGATCAGGATTAAGAGGGGAATTCAATGGGCTAGTTCCTAAATAAGGGTGTCGACGGGACTACTATACTCATATTTTTACTCCTACGAAGTTATACTCTGGCCTGAAGAATACTGTAGTGATAGACTGCCCAAATTGTTAACAAGGAAAATTGTGTAGGAATTTCGCAACTTGGATGCAGGAGGCACGGTTGCACTGCAGATGTTCCCATATGTTTTTGTTATGTTCTATTTCGACATCAAGGGTTAGGGTTAGTGTTTTCAAGGTTTTTTTTCGACAGTAAGGGTTAGGGTTTCCAGGGTTTTGTTTCAGCAGCAAGGGTTAGGGTTTTCAAGGTTCCTACAAACAAAGGTTTTCCCTATGTTATAGCTCTCTGATATACATGTAGGTTCAAATAGTAGGAATCAGCCCAATATATCAAGGAACGAACTAAGGAGGTGTTGTTCCTGAGTTTATACTTAAGGCTTAAAAGTATAATGTCAAGGCATCCAGAAATAAATAAGGTTTTGGTGTTGACAAGAAGATCAATACTTTTAAGAAAGTGAAGCTATGGCAGATCCCAAAGCTGTCTTTGCCAAGCTTCCCAACGTTCGCGGACACTTATGTCATGTTCAATCACTGCCCATGAGCATTCAAGTTCAACTCGGGTATTAGCGGTCTCTAGGATGGTATTGAACAAGGTTAAAGCAATGTTTTTTCTGATCATTAAGACTAGGCTCAATATTGGGTTGCCTTGCAACAGGTACAGTCATGGAGAAAATAAATAATCAAAGGATTTGTTGTTTTTAATATTTTATTTTTCTACTTTCAATTACATGAGAAAAGTTCCTAAAATTGTAATGGTATAACAACTCAGAGGTCGTCTTTCGTATCTGAGTTAAATTTGAAAATAATGAATGTGATGAGAGAAAAACATAAAGATGTTAAAAAAAGTGAGGCATCAATCACAGAAGAATCTCACTCTGCTACAGAAGAAGAAAATATATGATGTAACCTTTAATGAAGCATAAAATGTAGCAATCTAACTAACTCAAAGGTCTTGTATTTTCTAATAGAAAACACAGAGGAAAATCTGTAAGCAATCAGATAACTAAATGAAATATATAACCACAATAGATGTTGTACTAAGTTGTGATTAGTCATTCATTGAAGACATATGAATAAATATGTCGGAATATGAAAGAACAGAAAACACATAACTCAAAATTGATGAAATATGGAGTCTCTGGTCCACACTTGTATTAATTCTCAAAGAGGAGAGATTTCTCTATTACAATCGGCAAGAAGCAACCATCTTTTAGTCTTTTGAAAATATATTTATACAAGAGTTCCTCAACCCTAGGCGGTTGGAATTCTCGTTATTCCTAGCTAATAACGGTTACAAAATGAAAACCTAAACCGTTAGACTTGGTTCTTTTCTATTTCTTGCTCATACCAATATAACACGTATACATATGTTACTTTATTGATTTTTTGATGTAGTTCCTTCACCTTTCTCGAGAAATTTGATGCACCTGCTTAAAAATTGTACAAATAGTCTTGAAGGTTCCATCACATCCTTTGCCTCAAAAAGATATAGCTTTCTCTGTAATTGTGGCAACCTGTCTTCTATCCTTTTATCTTCAGAAGTCATTGACTGTAACTGTAAATTTGGATTTACCATCTATTGTTCCAGAGTCTATAATTAAGTATATAAAGTATTGAGTCTAGGCATTCAAAAAGTGTGAAAGATGTAACTGGAGAAAACAACTGGGAAAAGAAGCTAAGGCTGGTTTCTAAGTTGTCTAGGTCTAGCTTCTAACTATTCCTAAATGGTTACATCTCGTTCAATGGCTGCCCATGAACGTTCAATTTCGGTCTGGGTAGTAGCAGTTTTCAGAATGGTATCGAAAAGGTTTAAAGCGAGGCTGGTTTGATATGAGAGACTAGGTTCTAAGTTGGGTTGTCGTGCCTCAGGGAAAGTCATAAAGGAACAAAGTTTTTGTAAAGCATTTGTTGTTGTTTCACCTTTAGATTATACAAGAAAGAATCCCACAATTGAATTAATAGTACAACGAAATCATAGGTCATTTTTTGTAACTGAGTTAAAATTTAAAACCATGCATGAAGCGAAAGAAAACATAGATCTGTTGAACAATGTGAGGCATCAATCAGGGAAGAATCTCACCTTGTGACAGAAGAACAAGATAAGTAAGAAAAAATTTAATGAAGCATATGATATAGAAATCTTAACAATTCACAGGTCTTGTACATGTTCATAGCCGATACAGAGGAAAAGTTGTAAACAATTAGATAACTAAAAAAAATGACCACCACAGTAGAAGTTGTACTAAATTGCATCTAAGCATTCATTAAAGACACATATGAGAAATGATGTGAAATGCGAAATAACAGAAGAAACACATAACCTAGTCTTGATGGAAAAAAGAGTCTTCGATCTGTCTTGTATTAATTTTGGCGAAAGAGATATTCTCTGGTACAATCGGCCAAGGGAAAATATCCCTTTGCTCACTTTCTCAAAATTATACTTACACAAAATTTTAAAATGCTTTGAATTCTAATCATTCTAAAAATTTTGGTTACAAATGGAAAATGAAGCATTTCACTTCCTTGTCTCTTGTCTTCCTCCACGTGGGTAGGGCATTTTATTTTCTTGTTCTATGGCTCCAAAAATAGGATGGGATTAGCATCTGTCATCACATGCCTCCAGAAGTCTTCCCTTTCCCCTACTCGATACAAAAGACACACTTTTCTACCAACTGGGCTATCATCTTGGAAGGTTCGGCTTGACTATTTGCCTCGAAAGTGTAACAATCATTTGCCAACTGTGGCAATATTTTTCCTACTTGTCGATCTTCCATGATGATAGACCACAATTACAAGCTTGGTCTTATCAACCATTTATCCACTTGGGCGATATTGACCTGACTTACCTAGGATAATTCAATTTGTCCTTTTTTCCCCATTTTCCTTGATATCTAGCAGATGTTTGGCTATGTTAATTTTTCCCAGTGTTCCAACACTACTTTCCTTATTGAGATCTAACAAATTTTTATTTATCAAGGAGAATGTCTCTTCACATGCATATCTCATCCCTTTAGCTCTTTTTATACTCTCGGATATATTATGTTCCCATGCCTTCAATAGGATTTTACCTTTCTCTTGCTCTGGGATAGACAACATGGAACTGATGGCCACCTCTTCTTTCGCTATTGCTATAACAACTTCTTGGAAAGCAATCTGAGCTCATGTTGCTTCTGTTTTTCTCGAGGATATATCCTTCAATGCTTGATCTATCATATGAAAATGATTATGTATGGTTTCTACTTTGGCAAGTAGATCCCATTGAGCTACTTCTACCTTATTTCGTATTTCTATGGCTTGGGATTGGAGTACTGTTATGTCTATGACCTGGTTTTCAACAGAAATTAATTTAGATTGCAACAGTTTTATTTTCTCTTCCTGTTGACTTACCTGCATTTGGCTTGTTTGTGTCGACTGATGCATATGCTTAAGTTCATATTTAAGTCTCTCGATTTCCTATTGATCAATCACTTTGGCTTGCTCGAAACCTTTTTTTTCTTCCTCCATGGAATTTGTCTCTGTCGTTGCTAACCGAGCCTCCAACTTGCTGATAAATAGGTTCTTTTGTTTCAACCGTGCCCTCAAAGTTCTGACTGAATATTGGTTGGTTGTTGCGTAAGCCCCCGATGTTCCTACTATTTCATCAACGAATTCTTCCTCTTCCAAGGCTTCCCAATCTCCTAGGATTCTTTATTTTTTAGCTACTGCGCCCGCTCTTTGGTATGTTTCTTGCTTCACCATGACCTTCCTTTTCTTACTGAAGAAGAATTCATTAGGAGGAAACTCTTCTACAGAGATAGGTGTCAGGTCCTCCTTGAATATCCACTCTGTATCAGGGTTCCCCTTTGTGAATTGTAAGGGAGTGATGGATGCAATGGGGTTGTCGATTTCCTTGGTAACTATCTCTGGATTTCCTTCTTTTTGATTAGGGATCTCCTCTTCCTGATTTGAGATCTTAGTTTCCTATGACTTGTCCCGAGTCTCTTGCTTGCTAGGATTAGCACCCGCTGAACTTTTATCTTCTACTTGTTTTGTACTCGGAGGTTGTGAGTTTGTGACCTGTAAAAATTTAGGGAGGTAACTTCTCCCGTGCTCTTGGAATGTATAAAAATCGACCATATCACCGGGAAGCAGAGCTTGAACCCGACTTAAGACTTCAGGTTAGGACCTTGCACCTCGAAATATTTTGTCATGAGGCGAGTCTTCGTGTTCATATCTCTTCAGTCCACAGCTCGCCATGTGATTAATCACAACCTTATTAGGGTCATGCTTCTTAAACTCAATGTCCACTAATTTCATTTCCTCCAAGGCTATAGTCTCTTCTTTGGCATGGCCGAAATATAATAAAGAATATGTACCAATGTGAATGGGGAAAGGTGGCCATAATTTCTTCGACACTCCTTTGAGCTCCTTTCTTATACCACCGAGCACAGTTTTCCTGGTGATCTCACGACACACTAGCTTGTCTGGTAAGAATAGCGACAAAGCATATGGGGGGACATAGGTGCCAAAAACCCTAATATACGAAAATTCTGCTTCTATATACCAATCTACCACGCTGCTCAGGTTGGTCATGACATTATCTGAAATCCTAGGAAGCGGATGGCTGAAGATAGAGACATGCATTGGCACCATTACCCAGCTGAAAATCTCGTTAATGAATTCTTTGGATTTATCTTCCCAGAGTTTCGAGTGGTAGACATGAATAGTTGGAGTCCAGCTCCAACTCATTATTGGGAAAGGTGTCATGAAGCAAATAATGTCCATGATGTAAGCGAACATGAAGAATGAGGACACTTTCTTGCTCTCCTTTTGTGCTCGATATTCTGTAATTCGACTGGCCAGACTGTCTGACAACAATTTGGCCCAATCGAAAGAGAATCCCTCTGCTACTGTGTGCATAAGTGGTACCCATGGGGGAAATAAGTGAGAGGTTTCCTCCTTCCCATACAGTCTGCAAACCATCATTGCTATATACATGAATTGTGGTACCAATGATGAGATTGAATAAATTCCATTAGTATCAGCCCTGAAGTTCGCGGGGTGTGAAACCCAGTATTTGATCAGATCAGATAAGATTTTACCAAACTGCTCGCATTCTTTCTTTTTGAAACCCTCCAAGAATCCGACATTGTGAGTAAGTCTAGTGTGGGATACAATTTATACATTTCCTATAAATTCTCTGGCCTGAATGTCCCAACCTAAATCTAAGATAATGACTGAAACCTTTTTACTTTGAGTACTTCAATCTATGCGAGCCCTTGCTAACAGAACGTTTAAATCATTTAATAGAAAGATTTAGAAATAAAAAAATATCCTACTATCAGTCACCTCACTAAATTTCTTAATAAATGCCATAAATGTTTGATAATTCACGATTCAGGAGGATCACGACAACATTTAAAACTCAATCCGTAGGCTGTACAGGTTGAAGGTCATTTAAGGTGTTAATTAATTCAGTTCAACCTTTTATTAAGTGTGTTTAGTCTTTAATCCCTTTTTTGGATTTCACAGTATCAGCTAATTTTACTCCTAGTCGTTGAATCTGCGAACCCTGAATTCACGATATTACAATTTGGTTGATTAACTGTGATTTGTCTTAAGATTTTAATTAACCCCGATTAATTAACGAAAATTGCGACTTCAGGGATCGGAGCTACAAAAGTGTTGTTTCTGGGGTAACGACTGTCGAGTTGCGAAATCACGACGAATATTAAATATGGCTTAAAAGTCATTATTCTTACTATTAACCAGTTTTAACTTAAACTAAACTCACAAGTTCGCACGTCGGACATTCGAAGGGCATTCGAGGTGTGACTCCTGAAATGCGAGAGCACGATGTATCAACGGTGATAATTTATTTTTAAAAGTTGAAAAACCGTGATTAAACTTAAGCCAACTTCGCCACTTCGTGTGTCGCGATATCGACGGTTCATATATGTGTGACCATGATATATACGAAGTCACAAAATCTGAATTTTAGGCTTAGGTGTATCGTCTCAATACATATAAATAGGCGTCTCCGACCTTTGATGACCAGATTATTCAAAAAATAAAAAGTGTTCCAACATAGGCTCCAACTATGGATCTCGTCTCCTTGCAGGACGAGAAACCTGTCCGGGAAGAGGATACGGAGGGAGAAAGGAGTTTTCACTTTACTTCTGAAATCTTTCGAACTTAACCAATCTCTTATCTCAAAATTAGTCCTCCTGGTCCTCTAATACTGAATTCGAATCTTCTCAAGATGATCAAAACAACCTTGGGGATTTGAAAAGGCTCTGTTGATTTTGCTTGCATCAAGGTGAAGTAACTTCAATGTTTTTAAACAGGGATTCCTACATGCCACTTGGATGAAGATCAAGTTTCAAAGAAAACTAATTACCAAAGTATGGTACAATTCATGTGTAACAGGCTTACAGATATTTTAGACATTGCTTCACTGCTAGCGAGCCTGTTCAGTACTCCAGTGAAGTTGTCTGATTCCCTTTATTGAATTTCCTTTCACCACTTTGAGCCGTAACTTTTCATTTAAATGATGAGATGAGGGAAATCATTTCATGAATTTCCTTTCATCATCTCTTTTCGGACTAGATGGGGGCAATCAATTTTTTGAATTTCCTTTCACCATCTATCTTATATTTTCCTTTTCCATGAAGTGGGGGAAATCAATTAGTAGAAGGTATACCAAGGGTAATAACTGCGTATAACTTTGCAGCTGACGTCTTTTCACTCACTTTGATTACTCTGGATCAGTTTTCCTTTGACCTTCTAAACATCTTAGTTGGCAAGGAAGCTTTAGGGGAGAGTTTATTTCCAGGGGCCTCCTTTTGAGCAAGACTAATCGTCAAGACATGTTGAAGAAACAAAGAGAGTTAGGATTAGCCTAAGCATATCTAAGTTCAGTGAGAGCTGAGGGTTCGTAATAACTTGCCACCTTTTTGCTGGCATTCAAAAAAATCGTTTGTCGGCTTTCAGAGTTAAAGTGAAACCTCTTTTCCTTCTGTGAAAAACCATGGGAAGATATCAGGATTCAAGGGGAAAGAATCAAAGATGGAACAAAGTGGCATGGGAGGTTTCGGATTTCATAAGAACGGGTGTTATAACGCAATCTTGACTCCTGGAACCTTTTTCTTATTTAGGATGCTTCACTTCTTCTCTTTTATTTTGATTATTTTTATCTTATCCAGGGGAAATTTTTAGAATCCACAATAAAAAATTACTCTTTTGATAATCCATCGAGTGAAAAAGTTCATAGTCACAAGCCCGTTATTGCACTTAGGTGACCTTCATTTTCAATCTAAATATTTGGGGAATTCGTACCTTTGCCTTACCATTTTGTTCTCATCTTAGTAAATTATCTTTTATCACCTGTTTCGGGCGAATCGGTTTCCCAGTACACGACCGTCCGTTCTCCTCTTTATGATGTTTGGGCTGTAAACTAGAATCCTATAAGAAAACAACACGAAGAGAGTCAGGATTTTAAAATTTATGGAATTTAATGCATTGAAGATTTTTTATCACTAACTTGTTTTATTTGCGATGAAAAGAAAATAAAACTTACCGAACAACTATAAAAACAAAAACACAAACCGGTATGTATAGTGGAAATTTGGAAATTATTTATTGCATATAGTGCTTCAAATAACGCCCATTGATGGGGGCGTTAAGGGTTTTACCGTCCAAATTTTCTAATAGAAACGAGTTCTTCCCTTCAGAAGCTGTGACTTTGAATGGACCATACCAAATATGGTCAAATTTGTCATGTTTTGTTGAGTCTTCCCCTCTAGCATCCCATTTTAAAACTAAATCACCAGGGAGGAATTCCCTGTCTTTAGCCTTATGATTAAACAACACTTTCATATTGTCTTGGTACCTCTGAAGCCTTTCGTCTACCTCCATTATGTTCTGTTGAACTTCGATCAACTGATTTATCCTTCTTGTGATGTGATTTGGTTCTTCTTTTTCATCCTACCAAAGTTTCATCACGGGTAGGGCCAGATTTATGGGTAGCACTACATTGGTCCCGTACACCATTTGAAAAGGAGAAGTGCCAATCGATTTCTTGGTGCCTACCCGATTCGCCCACAAGGAATACTTCAAATGCACATGCCAATATTTTTTGTTTTCGTTCAACACTTTCTTACTTATGGTAATTAGGCTTTTATTTGATGACTGGACAAGCCCATTGCCTTGGGGGTAGTATGTTTTAGAATGGCCCAGTATAATATCGTATTTTTGGCAAAAGATGACCATCACCATGGATTTGAACGCTTGGGCATTTTCTGTAACTATTTTTTTGGGACACCCGAACCTAGATAGTATATTCTCTTCCAGAAAGTCTATCACCACCGAATCTTTCACTCTTCTAGTTGGAATAGCTTCCACCCATTTGGTGAAATAATCGGTAGTGGTTAGGATCCATCTATGTTGAGTGCTAGAATGTGGGTTAATTTTTCCTATAAAATCCAACCCCCATTGTTGAAACGGGGCATCCGTTTTAATCGGAACCAAAGGTAATGTTGGGAGTTTCTGCTTGCCTGCGAACAATTGGCAAGATTTACAGGCTCTAACTTTGGTATTGACATCTGAAAAGAGTTTAGGCCAGTAATATCCTGCCCTCGGGATTTTATAAGTCATTTCTCTCCATGTGTGATGTCCTCCGCATACTCCTTCATGAAATTCGTTTATGACCTTTTCTGCTTCTGATTCTACCAAACAAACCAAAAGGAAGCCTAGAGGGTCTTTCCAGAACAATTGGATTTCAGATATACAGTACTTTACCACATGTAATTTCAATGTGCTGGCTTTAGATGGAGATAAATTGCTCGGGCAGTTCAGGGTCATAAGGTATGATACTATGTCTTTATACCAACCTGATAAGACAAACTTCTCTTCGATTCTGGTTGGAGATATTTGGTCATCGAATTCATCTATGTCCACACATCTTTGGTATTCTTGCAGGTTATTTATTATGAGTGCTCTGAAATTTGATTCTGCTAAAAGCTTAGTCAAGCCCTGTCCTTTTATGAGCTTTGTCGGTTTGACCTCTAAATCGAATTCTTGAATTTTAGCGAGCCATCGACCCCTCTTCCTGTCATTGTCGGGCTGCACCAATATATCTTTTACAGAACTGGTGGGCACATATGCAACTACCTTGGA